>BTPG01000008.1:69623446-69753707 GCA_036245525.1 Semisulcospira habei
TACCTGTCACTGGTGAGTCCTCCGGCAGGACGAGACAAACAAGACGAAGACGAACCGGAGGGGTCTTCTGCTGAGTAGCAGCCGTGGTCACAAGTCTCTCGGACACCCACACCCAGGAACACTGGCCGTGGTCTTGCAGGGAGGGTAAAACAACCCTCACACAGCTTGTCAAGGGCTCCAAACGAGGCCGCACCCTGACCCAGACTCTCACTTCGCTGGCTAACTCCGCTGACTGACTGTAATATCCTTCTGCTACCTTGCAGTTTAACTTTACTTCTGAACACTGTTCGGTTAAAGCTACTTGGCTAAAGCGTGCAACCGCTGTACTCGCTCACCGTTAAGCTTGCTGCACGGGCTTTACGATTACGCTCACACTACATTTATTAACTTCCCTAAACTAAGGCTATTTACAGAATTCGGCGATCTACATTTATTAACAAAAAAACGACTTGGCGAAAAAATGAAACAACATGTCACATCCGTTACGTGACAATGGTTATGGTCTTTTCTAGAGTAACCCGAGCTGCGACAGCCTGAAGACAGGTGTCGCCTGACGCTAACGGGGCTACCTACAATTTGGCTACTAATGAGAAGAGCCACTGCACCCGAGCGCCTCTCTGAATCACAGACTGTGCATAGCGTTAAAAACATTAACCCACATCATACTGAGGCTAAAAGCTTCAAATTTGTACACTGCCATATGCAAGCTACATTATAGTACTGACAGATGCCTAGAGGCGCCAAGCTATTCTGGCACTACCCTTGAACTATTTTAGTCAAACGTATTTCACACACTGGTGTATTCCGAATGATATGGGTTAAAAGACACAGGGTCAGAAGTCTTCACTGAGGTAAGTCTCCTGAAGAGATATTACAGAGGGGTTATATCTATCTATAGCCGACCGTTGGGGCACCACTGATGACTTGGCAACCAGCTCCCACCATTCCTCTCTGTTCTCGGCCATTCTTAGCGTATCACCCAGCCTCAGTCCTGTCCATTGTCCACTCTGAGATATTGTCCTCCCATCTTTTCCTCTGTCTTCCTCTCCTTCGTCCTCCTTGCACAGTGCCTTGCAGGATTGTTTTGGCAAGCCTTGCTGAACGCGTGACATGCCCATACCACTTCAGTTTGCGTTTTTTTCACAATGGCTAATAGGTCTTCCTAGGGTCTGATGGCTTGCCTGATTCTGCTTCCCACTTCCTCGTTCGTGATGTGATCTCTGTATCATCTAAAACATCTCATTTCAGTGGCTTGTATGCTTCTTTCAAGGTCTGCTGTGAGGATCCATGACTCGCAGGCATACAAGAACACTGAGATGACTAAGGAGCGCATCAGTCTGATCTTGGAGCAGAGCGTGATGTTCTGTCCTTCCATAATTATGGTCTTCAATCTTGTCAGTACCCTGTTGTTGTCTGCGCAATCCTGGACAGTATTTCTGGTTTTGATCCCTTATCTGTCACAATGGCTCCTAAGTATTTGAATTTGTTAACTGTTTCTAGTTTTTGGCTTCCAATCATGACGTCAGTGCCAATGCCACAGGTGTTATTTGTCATTAGTTTGGTCTTCTCTGCACCGATTTCCATCCCATACGCAATGGCTGTACTGTCCAGCTTCTCCACCAGCTGAGCTAGCTCCTTCTCTGTTCCTGCAAGGCCAGTAATGTCGTCCGCAAAACGAAAGTTCGTGATTGTTCTGCCTCCAATACTGACAGTTCCTTCATGATCTTTCAGAGCGTCTGTCATGATTCTTTCCAGGAAGATGTTGAAAAGAGTAGGTGAGCAAGCAGCCTTGTCTGACTCCGACTGTAGTTCTAAACCAGTTTCCTATTTTGCCGTTGAAGCAGACTGCGCTAGTGGCCTTGTTGTAAAGGTTTGCTATGACTTTGATCAGGTTGGCATTGATGTTGTATAGCTTCATGGTGGACCAAAGGGCTGCATGCCACACCCTGTCAAACGCTTTCTTAAAATCCACAAAGACATGATAGCGGTCTTGCTGGTGCCGCTGGACCAGCAAGACCACCAGCACCAGCAAGAGGGCTTATAGGACTTACCTAAAAGACGTAATTCTTCAAAGTTAGCGTGAAAGCCACGACAATTACACTGAAGCAGAGAGTACATGACTAGGTTTTACGTGGGGGAAAAGAGCGACTTCTCCTCCCCCCCCCCTTTTTTTAGGAGACGAAGAAGCGGGGAGGGGGGGGGGGGCGGCTCCCGGGCCTCCTTTTATTCTTCGGAGATGAGAGGGGTGGAGTTGCCGAGGCACCAGCAATGACAATTTCAGTCCACTCCCTCCATCTGCTCCTCCAATGCAGCAAATTTATTTTGAAGGGGGACCTTGGTGCCCGTGCGAAGACCTTTTGGACCCGTGTGACGGTACACTTTCTTTGACTTCTGGATCTGGGTAGTGTTCATGCCACTAGAATTAGCGGCCTTAGAAGGCTGACCAGAGCCAGAGGCCTTTGCAGTTGGCAGACTGACAGGCTTGGGTTGGACCGAGGCTTAGGAGCAGCAGAGGACGGCGCAACCGGACCGGGAGTGTCCGCCTTCTGCGTTCCTGGTTCGCCCTCGACGCCACTGGAGGAGGATCCGAGGCCCCGCCCCCAACCAAGAAGTTGTGGTTTCACATGAGAAATCTTTGGTGGGACGCTTGCCTGCCGCAGCACTGAATGTGAACACAGATATATTACTAGTGTTTGAAGCAGCCTCAGCCGTCAGCCATTTTTGTCTACCGTATTGAAAATACGGTAGACTTTAGGATGGGGCTGGTCGGAGCGCGTTCCGCAGAACGCAAAGGACGTAACAGGCGGGCGGGGCTCATGGTCTGGCAAAGAAGTAACAAGATAAAAATGACATCACGTCTAGCCACTCTAACCTTGCGGTTGAACGTCGTGAGTTTTGGCGCGAAGCGCCGTATGTGCGTATGTATATATTATGTATGTGTGTGTGTGTGTGTGTGTGTGTGTGTGTGTGTGTGTGTGTGTGTGTGTGTGTGTGTGTGTGTGTGTGCATATCTATGTAAACACGAGACTCTCTGATATTACTATACGCACAAACTTGAGACTTGGCAAAATACTTTATTTAGTGGTTGGCTAAGAGAGCCTCCGAGTCAGTATATTACCGTAATTGGATGTCTCAACATTGAAGACATAAAAGATCGTATATAAAAATTCGGTTGACCCGGATCAAGTTAGAGTCCGCAATTTTGATTATATGCGCTTGAAATTTTACATATGGCTAGTTTGTAGAAAGACATTAAATGACTTCGTTAGCCAGCTTTGTACCTCTTCAGCTTTTTCGAAAATAAAAGTTCAATGCGGAAAAAAATGTCAGAAGACTCCTCAATTTCATCAGAAGAATCAAACAGTGACGGTGACGTAAAAGCACCAAACGCATCAGTGTTTTATACAATGTTCCTAATTGACGCAAATCACCAGCACGTCGGTGTTATACACGTTAATGAGCTGGCGCGATGTTTCAAGTTCCTTCATTTAGGAAGACAGTTTAGTCTCATTTTTTGTATGATATTTGCGAACGTATTGTGGAAAAGGTGGAATATGCATGCAAGCTCATACAGAAGAGGCTTTGTGGACATGGGCCATTCCACCTCATCTTCAAAATGGCTGTGCGGGCTACGCCAGCGGCCCACAGAACGTAAAACCGGTAGGGAGTGCCGTGTGTCTGCCTGCTGTGTTTGTGTGTGCCATTGCCGTGCCGGCGGAGGAGTGTGTGTGTGTGTGTGTGTGTGTGTGGGGGGGGGGGGGGGGGGGTAAAGGGAGACACTGAATGAGTTCGTAATCCAGCATTGTACCTCTTCAACTTTTCAAGTTCACTCAGCCGAAAGAGCTGACAGCCACAGCTTCTCTTGCGCGAAGCTTCACAGCGTCAACATGCATTCACATCGCTCTCTGATTAACAGTGGATTTATTTTTGCATATGGGCCCGGTTTCTTCATAAGTGTTTGCATGGCGCACCCAGCCTTGAGCTGGCTATGTTTGACAGTAGCGAGGCGATTTGATAGATGCCAGAAGAGGCACTGACCCACATCCTGGAAGAAGTCTGTACACAGCGACTAGAAGAGAAACATAGGCAGCGCGGCTTTCCACTGCTCTCCGAATCTCCTTGCCAGCCCAATCTAACCTAAACACAGGCCAAGCCTGCACTAAGGAATTTACAGCTGGATAAGATTTCACATGGCATGAAGCATAGATGAGATACAAGATTGGACAGTTGACGCCCACCCATTTAATAATCAATAGATTTATTTAATTAGCACGGTAATTAGACCATAGAACTCGACCAAATACCGCCAACGCTTTTATTGTCTAGCTTTATTAGTTCCATTCCGGAAATCATTCAAGCTACGTTTTTTGATCAGCTGCCAACCCGTGATTATTAAGGCAGATCCCCCACCCCACCTAAATAATTAATGCTGTCATTGACTTCTTTAAACAAAGGCTAGTTAATCAATCAACGTTTACAATGGGATTATGTTTTGAATACGATTGTACACAACACTCTCTTTACAGCGCGCTGTGTGTTTGGTGCCTTCACTTTGCTTTTACACTACACATAAAGAACAAAGGGCTGTACGTAACGTTTGTCGACCTAACAAAAGCGTTCGACACTGTGAGCAGGCTAGGTATGTGGCAGATCCTGGAGCGACTTGGCTGTCCCCCAAAGTTCCTCAGCATGATTGTCCAGCTACACGAGGACCAGCAAGGTCAGGTCAGACTCAACAATGACCTCTCAGAACCATTCCCTATTCTCAACGGAGTAAAGCAGGGCTGCGTGCTGGCACCGACCCTCTTCACCATCTTTTTTAGCATGATGTTGAAGCAGGCCACAGTGGACCTCGATGATGACGATGCAGTGTACATTAGGTATCGTCTCGATGGCAGCCTATTCAACCTCAGACGACTGCAGGCCCACACGAAAACCCTAGACCAACTGATTCGTGAGCTGCTTTTTGCTGATGACGCTGCCCTCGTTGCACACACAGAGAGAGCCCTGCAGCGCATCACGTCCTGCTTCGCAGACGCTGCCCAGCTCTTTGGACTCGAGGTCAGTCTGAAAAAGACAGAGGTCCTCCATCAGCCGGCGCCCTCACATCACCAGTTTACTTACCTTGGCTGCATTATCACGTCGGACGCCAAGCTGGACAAGGAGCTTGACAGCAGGCTGGCAAAAGCGAACAGCGCTTTCGGGCGACTTTTCAAGCGGGTGTGGCACAATCAACAGCTGAAAACAGGCACCAAGATCAGCGTGTACAGAGCTGTGGTCCTCACCACCCTGCTGTATGGTTCCGAGTCCTGGGCCCTCTACCGCAGCCAACTACGACTCCTCGAACGCTTCCACCAGCGCTGCCTGCGCACCATCCTGGGCATTCACTGGAGTGACTATGTCACCAACGTCGAGGTCCTTGAACAGGCTGAAACTATGAGCATCGAGGCTTTGCTGCTGCGGACACAGCTCCGCTGGGCGGGGCATGTCTCCAGGATGGAGGATCATCGCCTACCAAAGATCACCCTGTTTGGCGAGCTTGCTACTGGACACCGTGACAGAGGGGCACCAAAGAAGAGATACAAAGACTGTCTCAAGAAGTCACTTAGTGCCTGCCAAATCGACCACCACCAGTGGTCTTCGCTTGCTGTGGACCGTGACACTTGGCGGTCCACCATTTACAAGGCAGCTGTCTCCTTTGAGGACTCTCGCAGAGCTAGCCTTAAGGACAAGCGGCTCAGGAGAAAAAACAGAGATGCCGCAACTCAGAACCCTGGCCATACCTCCCCCTGCAGCCACTGCGGTCGAACCTGCCTGTCCCGGATTGGCCTCCGCAGCCACGAACAAGCCTGCAGACGTCGTGGGCAACTCCTATACAAATCTTCGTTCGCGAAGTCAAGCCAAGAGAGAGACACATAAAGGACACACGCCTTGGCATAAGTTGATAAATAGGATGAGAGGTGTTTACGCGGCTGTTATTATAAACAAACAAGGCTGTCAAATCCCGCCTATTCAAAGTGTCCGAGTATGTTAGAGCCTAAGAATGTGGTAAGATCGTACGGTATGCGGCACACGCAGCATACATCGTAGCATGTGCCGCACAGACTTATGCGGCACACACACAGCATACGCGGCAAGAGAAAACAAAAGCTAATTAAACTACCAGCGATCACAACACAGTCAATATTTAGTTACTGAATACTGAGCTAGTCAAGCCGTCACGCATCACCGGTTTCACTGGGGTTTTTCTTTTTTGTTTTTGTTTTTTTGTGGGTTTTTTTTTTTTTTTCTTTTTTTGGGGGGGAGAGGGGGAGGGGGTGGTGGTGTATCTCTCTTGATTTTGGATGTGTGTTGCTAAATGGTCTTAGGTTTATTTAGCGTATTAGACCGGCTGGCGACATACATTCAATATTGTTCATTTTTTTTTTTTTTTTTTTTTTCACAAGCAGTGCTCGCACGTCCTGAAAACGTCGGGACTTTCAGCAATGTACAACCAATCGGGACGAAAGACAATAATAAGATAAGGAAACCATTGTCAACATAAAGATTTATTACAATAGTGTTATTATTTTAGTGTTTATAGCTTGTTTTTATCTCATGTACGCCTTATTTTTGTCCCCTTCATTATCAGTGCTGGCACGTCCTGAAAAAGTCGGGACGTTCAGCAATGTAAAACCAATCGGGACGAAAGACAATAATAAGATAAAACCATTGGTCAACATGATAAAGATTTATTCCAAGAGTGTTATTATTTCAGTGTGTATAGCTTGTTTTTATCTGATGTACGCCTGGATCATTTTGGAAATGTCTAACTTTTTTGTTGTTGTTGTTACTATAACTAGTACACTTTGCATACTGTGCATTGTTTCTAAAGTCACAGGAAGCATAAACCTTAGCTGAGTTGGTATACCTCGCCCTCTACCTAGGTTAAACGCAATAGCGGTGTCATTGTTGCTATTTTCGCACCAGACTGGTCGCTTGGACCGGTCATGTGCACCAGAACTGCGCGCACAGGTTGGCTTCTGCACTTGTAGTGTGGTCTCGTACGTTCACGCGGAAGATTGTGATCGCAGTCAAAAAGAAAAGGTTCGTTTGCGGTTTTAACTTGTAGCCGCGCCTTTTACCTCCCCGAACACGCCAGTTTTGTGTTGAGATGGTGGAGGCTTGTGTCATGCCCCACACCACTAAATCAATTCTATTGTACATGTAGTGCGCTCATTTCTCGAACTTCAACTTTGACAGTGCTTTCTGCCGCAAACGACGCAGATGTCGCAAAAATCACCTCCATTGAGGATTTAAAAAACCTATTTTTCAAATCTGCCAAATCGCGTAATGTTTCGTGTTGCTAGCATAAGGATGGATGCATTATTGCCGGATTGCATATATGGGAAAGGGTTTATTCTTTATTTATGTTATTTTGCAGCAATCAAACGAAGATAACGTGATTCTTTCTTAGAGGTTGCCCATTACAGGTGCAGAAAGCACATGCTCTAAACCGATCGGGTGCACCAGACCGGTCCGAGCGACCGGTCTGGTGCCAAAATAGCAACATTGGCACCGCTGGTGCATTTAACCTAGGCACTGGACGAGGTATACCAACTCGGCTAAACTTTATTGTCGCACTTGCTAGAACTCGGTATTATATTTCTCTCTCCATTTTATGAATAGAGGCACATAAGTCGCGGAAAGCCTTTACGTGCCGAACTTGGGCAAGAACTAGTTTTCCTCATCACAAAGTTGCCAGAAAAAGGTTCGACTGCTCTTGATTGTTTGATTTGAAGTGTTTACAAACAATTACTGTGTTTTTATATGCATGCACCTTTGATGTGATTAATAATGACTGAAGTTTCAAGTGATTTCTTATGTTGTCAGTTAATTAATTAATGTCAGTGTTCTGTTTTGTCATTTTAACTCATTCTACCCCAAGACCGGAATCCCCAAATGTTGAAGTCGTCTTCTGAAGACTGCGTTGCAGGGCAGGACACAGATCGACCACGATAGTTCAAGGGTGATGCCAGAATAGCTTGGCGCCCATAGGCGCCAAGCTATTCGGGCAAAAGCCTTGAACTATCATGGTCGATCTTTATTTTGCTCTGGTGTGTCTGGGGTAGAATAAGTGTTTGTTTCTTCGTCTGGGTCTTTTTCTATCTTTCATATTTTTTCACACTTTTTAACCCACATCATACTGAGGCTAAAAGCTTTAAATTTGTACACTGCCATATATGCAAGCTACATTACAGAACTTACAGATGAGGACATAGACCAATGGCATTAGTTCAAGGGTGGTGCCACAATAGAGGCGCCAAGCTATTCTGGCACTACCCTTTGGACTATTTTAGTCACACTTGTTGCACACACTGGTGTATTCCGAATGATAAGGGTTAATATTCAAAATGCTCTGTTGCTGTTTGTCTCAAACTCCAGAGTACATAAAAAAGTCCTTTAATTTCCAGAACTCTCACATAAATGCCATGATAAACTGTTCTGCTTCAGAAGGACAAAACGTAGCAATGTTTAAAAGATTTCCTCTGTACAAATCATAATCGAAAGGTTACGGGCCAGTGTTCATTCAATTTTGCACCATACAATGTTAAAAATGTTAATGCATACATACACATTAAGTTGAAAAAAAAAAAAAAAAGAATGTAAAAAAGAAGTATTCCATGAACTTGACCTTATTACAGACGCCTAATGTTGTGGGCAGTGGGCAGATGTTCACGTCTGCACGGGACATAGACGACCCCGCCCTCCACGAGTCCCCTGCTGCCTTGCAGGCCTGGCCGCTTGGCTGCGGAAAGGCTAAGGGAGGAAAACCCTGACATCAAAGCCCCCGTGTCTCCGGGGAAGGCTTTTGAGCCAGAGACTAGGACAAGGACAGTCTGATATAAAACCTACGACCCGAGGACCTCGATGCCACCGTCCTAGCGTGCTAGGCCATGGCAGACGAACCAAGGGTTTAAAGGGTGGGGCCAGTACTGCGCACACTGCACTCCACCAAAAAGCTCCACCGCGGCGCAGGCTTTAGGAAACGCCCACGGACCATGACAACGACCTTTCCAAGTCCTGTAGCGATGGGCAAGGGGCGAAACGGCAGGTGAAAGATGTCACTGGAAGCCGCAGTCTCAAACCTGCATGCAGGCGGTTCAGGATATTGGTCGCCTGATGTTGACCTGGGGATGACAACGTCACTCGGCACACCCTGAACGACCAAGCAGCCTTCTCTAGGGACAGCATTGCTTGCTCCACACGGAGAGGGGCCTAGAAAAGGTGGCCTAACCAAAGCACATCCCCTCGTAACCCCAGTTGGCTAGCCGCGGTCAACGGGCATCTTCTCCTGCGGTCAGAAAACAAGAAAAAACAATGGATCCACTTTCATGACGACCACGACCGGACTCAACGTAGCATGCTGGAACATCCGAACCATGCTCGACACAGCAGACAGCGGACGCCCTGAACGTCGCTCCGCCCTTATTGCCCATGAATTGCGGAGGTTAAACATCGACATCGCCGCGCTCAGCGAAGTACGCCTCCCGGAGGAAGGCAGCCTCCAAGAACTTGGCGCTGGCTACACCCTCTACTGGTCAGGCAGGCCTGCATCAGAAAGACGGCTCTCAGGCGTGGGCTTCATGGTCAAGACCCCCATTGCGACTAAGTTGGAAAACCTACCAATGGGTCACTCCGACCGCATCATGTCCATGCGCCTCCCACTGAGACACCAGCAATACGTCACCCTTATCAGTGTGTAATAATAATAATAATAATGCATAGCATTTATATGGCGCATTTCTCATATTTATAATATAACTCAATGCGCAGAATGTAGCCGCGAACTGAACCCAACAAGCACGCTCACGTGAATCACACGCATTCACTCACACACTGTACGTAAACACAGAACATTCACGTGGTGCTAAGGGCAAGCTCAAGCGAGCTACTGACGGTATTTGGAAATCGTTTTGTATTTGAAATTTTATTAAGTTGGCTGAAACTGATACCAAAGTGTACTCCCCAACCCTCCTGGCAGAGCCTGCAGAAAAAGACAAGTTCTACTCTGACCTGCGCAGCCTCCTGCAGAGCACCCCTGCAGACGACAAAGTCATCATCCTTGGCGACTTCAACGCCAGAGTGGGCCAAGACTCTGAAGCCTGGAAAGGAGTCCTCGGCAAGCATGGCGTTGGGAACTGCAATGACAATGGCCGCCTGCTGCTGGAGTTCTGTGCAGAACAGCAACTTGTCATCACCAACACTACTTTCCAGCAAAAGGACAGTCGAAAGACCACCTGGATGCATCCTCGCTCCAAGCACTGGCACCTTATCGACTATGTCCTTGTGCGTCAGAGGGACCGCAGTGACGTCCTCCTCACCAGAGTGATGCCCAGTGCAGAGTGCCACACTGACCACCGCCTTGTCCGCTGCAAACTCAGGCTCCACCTCAAGCTGAAACCCAAGAAATGGGGCCCCCTCAAGAAAAAGCTTGATGTCGCCAGCCTTCAGCGTGATGACAAGAAAGCTGCCCTTCAGACAGATTTAGAGCGCATGCTCAAAGACACAGTTGATCCAGCAGACTCCTCCCCTGAAACACTCTGGGAGCAACTAAAAACTGCTATTGTAAAATCTTCTGTGGAAGTCTTGGGCTTTGTTAGAAAGAGGAACAAAGACTGGTTTGACGAAAACGACGTGGAGATCCAGGAACTTCTAGCAAAAAAAAAAGAGCCGCCCACCAGGCCCACCTAGCCCAGCCTTCCTGCCCTGTGAAGAAATCTGCCTTTCGCCTCATCTGCAGCAGTCTCCAGCTCAAGCTTAGAGAGCTCCAGAACGAGTGGTGGTCGAGACTGGCACAGAGGACCCAGCTTTGCGCTGACAACGGTGACTACAGGGGCTTCTGTGAAGCACTGAAAGCAGTGTATGGCCCTAGGCACCTGGTACAAAGTCCCCTGCGAAGCGCCGATGGACAGGCACTCCTCACAGATAATACCTCCATCTTGAACCGCTGGTCAGAATACTTTCAGGACCTCTTCGGCGCTGAGCGCACTGTTCAAGAAACAGTCATCCTCCAAATCCCACAGGTCCCCCTAAAGGTTGAATTGGACGAACCGCCCACCGCCGAAGAGACCCTCACAGCCATCCACCAGCTCAAGAGTGGCAAAGCAGCAGGCATTGACGGAATCCCGCCAGAGATCTGGAAACATGGAGGCCCAGCACTGCACAACAAGCTCCATGACCTCTTTCTCTGCTGCTGGGAGAAAGGAACACTACCAAAGGATCTCCGTGATGCAGTCATCATCACCCTATACAAGAACAAAGGAGAGAAATCTGCCTGCTCTAATTGTCGTGGAATTACCCTGCTGTCCATTGCCGGGAAAATTCTCGCAAGGCTGCTCCTGAATCGGCTGGTACCTGCCATCGCTGAAGACCACCTCCCAGAGGGCCAGTGTGGCTTCAGAGCCAACAGGAGTACCACCGACATGGTCTTTGTGCTGAGACAGCTTCAAGAGAAGTGCCGCGAGCAGAACAAAGGGCTGTACGTAACGTTTGTCGATCTAACAAAAGCGTTCGACACTGTGAGCAGGCAAGGCATGTGGCAGATCCTGGAGCGACTTGGCTGTCCCCCAAAGTTCCTAAGCATGATCGTCCAGCTCCACGAGGACCAGCAAGGCCAGGTTAGACTCAACAGTAACCTCTCAGAACCATTCCCCATTATCAACGGCGTGAAACAGGGCTGCGTGCTGGCACCAACCCTCTTCACCATCTTCTTTAGCATGATGTTGAAGCAGGCCACAGTAGACCTCGACGATGACGATGCAGTGTACATCAGGTATCGTCTCGATGGCAGCCTGTTCAACCTCGGACGACTGCAGGCCCACACGAAAACCCTAGACCAACTGATTCGTGAGCTGCTCTTTGCTGATGACGCTGCCCTTGTTGCACACACAGAGAGAGCCTTGCAGCGCATCACATCCTGCTTTGCAGATGCTGCCCAGCTCTTTGGACTCGAGGTCAGTCTGAAAAAGACAGAGGTACTTCATCAGCCGGCACCCAAGGTAGAGCATCGCCCTCCCCACATCACCATCGGCGAGTCTGAACTGAAGTCAGTACACCAGTTTACCTACCTTGGCTGCATCATCACGTCAGATGCCAAGCTGGACAAGGAGCTTGACAGCAGGCTGGCAAAAGCGAACAGCGGTTTTGGGCGACTTTTCATGCGGGTGTGGCACAATCAACAGCTGAAAACAGGCACCAAGATCAGTGTGTACAGAGCTGTCGTTCTCACCACCCTGCTGTACGGTTCCGAGTCCTGGGCCCTCTACCGCAACCAACTACGACTCCTCGAACGCTTTCACCAGCGCTGCCTGCGTACCATCCTGGGCATTCACTGGAGTGACTATGTCACCAACGTCGAGGTCCTTGAACAGGCAGAAACTATGAGCATCGTGGCTTTGTTGCTGCGGACACAGCTTCGCTGGGCGGGGCACGTCTCCAGGATGGAGGATCATCGCCTACCCAAGATCACTCTGTTCGGCGAGCTTGCTACTGGACACCGTGACAGAGGGGCACCAAAGAAGAGATACAAAGACGGTCTCAAGAAGTCACTTAGTGCCTGCCAAATCGACCACCGCCAGTGGTCTTCGCTTGCTGCGGACCGTGACACCTGGCGCTCCACCATCTACAAGGGCAGCCATCTCCTTTGAGAACTCTCGCAGAGCTAACCTTAAGGACAAACGGCTCAGGAGAAAAAACAGAGTTGCCGTAACTCAGAACCCTGACCAGACCTTCCCCTGCAGCCACTGCGGTCAAACCTGCCTGTCCCGGATTGGCCTCCGCAGCCACGAAAATGCCTGCAGACGACGTGGGCAAGCCCTATAGAATCTTCGTTCGCGAAGTCAAGCCAAGATGAATGTTGTGAAGACACCCATTTTCACTGTAATGCCAGTTTTTGTGTGAGAGGCACCCACTTTATTGGTAGAAACCCATTTTTTTCTGCATCTAGTGGCTCTGTTTCTAGAAAATGTCTATTTTATTTTAAGTTATAGAGCTTAGTTATAAGGTGAGTTCTAAACATTCGCATCAATTCCAGAGCCCTAGAATAAATAGAAATATGGGAACCCATTTTCACATAAAATGGTAGGTAACCCACTCTGAGGCTTTTATCTCCATGTGTGTGTGTGTGTGTGTGTGTGTGTGTGTGTGTGTGTGTGTGTGTGTGTGTGTGTGTGTGTGTGTGTGTGTGTGTGACCGTGACTAGAGCCTGCGTTTGAGGACGGACAAGCTTGAAATTTTAGGATATCGTCCCTAAAATGTATTTTTCTCTAAAATGTATTTTTTCGAAAAATACTTACCAATGGCATTACTATGTGGAATATACCCCTTAACTTACCCGATTTCAGCCTAAGACCCTTTGTGTATACCTGCACGACAAGGGTCGTAACTCAGAGTTGTATCCAAGTGACCGGGTAGTCTCCCCTCCCTCCATCCGGTCACGTGAGCCGTGTATTCCCGCCAGTCTTAAGGTCCCGCCACACATGACCGATTTTGAGTCCGATTCTCGAGCAGTTTCGAATCGGAGTGTGATCGGGCCGGACAACAAAAACGTGTGCACTGCCACACATTCCTCGACTTTTTTTTTTTTTTTTTTTTTTTTTTAGCCGACCGGTTAAACAAAGTAAAATATTCATATCTGGGCGTGTATACATCAGACGCGCCAGCCCCACTCCGTTTTGACAGAAGTTCTTTGGTCAGCTCTTTCATGTACGCAGTACGATAGCTCGCATATTTAGTTTTGAGATCTTGCACTGCAATTGGCACACAGACAATTTCAATTCAATAAATTATCATTATTATTATTATATTACACTATAAACTCTACTTACACATTTCTCACAAGATATAAACCCCAGCCGGGTCTGCCCTGGGGGACTTGGGTGGGTTTAGGTATTTTTTAGTTCCCAGGGTCACCCTGGTCAGCCCCACAGGGTGGGTTTTTCTCTCTATTCTGGGGCATGTGTTTCTGTCTACCCTTTGTCCATTCACCTGTATTTGCCTTTTTAAAACTCTCCCTACTGTCTGCACTGCCTGTAGCTCTTGATATTGGATGTGTATTGCTAAATGGTCTTAGCTTTATTTAGGTCCCATGTTGTAGGTTTATTTAACGTATTTGACCGGCTGGCGACATACATTTAGTTTTCTGTTTAGTTTTTTTTTTCACAAGCAGTGCAGGCACGTCCTGAGAAAGCCTTGTTGCTGTCGGGACGTTAAGCAATGTACAATCAAATCAAATCAATTCTCACAAGATGTAAAGGACAATCAATTGGATCAATTGGCATGCATTTTCACAAACTGGGTTTTGGAAAAAAAAACTTTCATTGTTAGATAAAGATGTCAGTGTATAGCATAGTATTAAGTATAGTAGGCTGTCACCCTTTGCCCTTTGATTTATGTGCATTTCAGAAAACACTCGTTAACCATCCCCACTGAAAACTTTCAGGCATCAGTTGTCTGAAGAATTTGCCTATTGTGATGAGTCTACCATTATCAGATGGCAGTTATACTATGTCATTATGCATAGAACCATTCCATCTGATATGACACAGGAAAAGGCACATTCCGTTCGAACATGATTTTTAGGAGTATCCACGCCACAGTGAGGAAGAAGAAACAAAACAAAGGCTGAGAAGCACAGTCACTCAGTCACCGGTCAAGTCAATATCAAACTGCGCTTTCATCTGCGCTTGAATTGTGAGCCAGGCGGCCAGTTTCCTTCTTTTATCTTTGTAGTCTTTTTGGCTGCAATCCCACAAAACTGCCTGGCTGTAGATCTGATTTATCAGATATTGTGATTTCTCTCTGCTCAATTTATTCAACTTTGAATCTTCCGCCATTTAACACACTGAAACGACGTCAGTGCTTCGCGAGACGCGCCATCTGATTGGTTGAAGCTTACAATCGGGGCCGATTCGGATCGGAAAAATAGAGCAGGTTCAAAACACCCGATTCCCAGCCGATTGGGATCGGATCGGATATATAACGTCATCCAATCGCAATCGGATCGGAATCGGCTTCAAAATCGGGGCACAATCGGCATGTGCGGCGGGGCCTTTACATTTAGCGTAGTGGCCGCAAGCGGGGGTAGGTGGGAGGGCCCTCCGAGTAATGCCATCGGTAAATATTTTTCGAAAGAATACATTTTAGAGAAAAATACATTTGTTTCCTTAAAATACATTACCGATGGCATTACTATGTGGAAGAATAGCGAAAAGGAGGAGGGTGCCGCCCAAAACCCCGTAACGGCAGTAAGCTTAGTTTTGAGAAGGGCAAACTCCCGACGATTTCAGCTAAGAGTTACCTATAGCGCCAGTGGTGCTCGGAGGGAGTGTTGCGCTGCCGAGAGGTCTCCGACGAGTGCCAGGTTGTCTCGCTGGCCGGAGAGGTCTCGGAGATAGAAGCGGGCGAAGGTGGACTCTGCCCGCCACCCGACCGCTGCAACGATGTCTCTGACTGCGCAGTTGCTCTTACTTTGTGAGCCCGTATCCGCATTCTCTTGGCAGATCATTGTAAGCGGAACGTATATCCATCGCAACCAGGACGAGATCGTCTGGGCGGAAATGTCAGCTCGGCCTGGGGCCAAGGGCAGGAAGAGGCGGGAGCGGCCTCTCCTCATGATTTTCACTCTGCACAGGTAGACTTTTAATGCTCGGACCGGGTCCTGCAGCAGTGATGTCTGGGACCGGTCAAATCCCGTAAGCGGGCGAAGACTCCACACCTGGGGCGCAGCCGAGGGGAACCTATTCTTGGCCAAGAAGGAAGGGTTGGTCAGAAGCTGAACCGAACCGTCCGTCCTGAACTGCACACAGGCTGGGTCTTCGGACAGGGCATGCAGCTGGCTGACTCAGGCGGCTGTGGCGAGGACCAGAAGGAGGCAGGTCTTCCTAGTCACGTCCGCGAGGCGGGCGAGTGGAAGAGGCTCGAACTGACTGGAGTTCAATCAGGTCAATACCTAAGGGAGATCCCAGCGTGGAACGAGTGACTGGGCGCTGGAGCTCTTAGTGGGACATCAAGTCTGAGAGGTCCTTGCGCTCTCCTGGGTCCGGTCGGCCTAAGTGCCGATAAGTGTCCGCCACCATTGAAAGATAACCGCGAATGGTGAACGGGGCCAAGTCCTGTTCACGAAACAGCAACAAGAAGAACTCGGCCAGCTGAGGCGTGGTCAGGGCCGTGGAGGCGAGGCGCCGGGGCTCGCACCAGGACTCCATTTTCCCTCGTACACCCGAAGGACGGTCTGCAGGCTGCCGCCGGCGATCGCCTCCACTGCTGCATCCGAGAAACCTCGAGCAGTGAGGGCGCGCCGCACAACCTCCAGCCGTGAAGCAGGTCTCTCCGGACAAGGGTGGAAGAGGTTATGCCTGGGCTGCTTCAGCATCGTGCGAGGCGTGGGGAGCCGGAAAGGAGGGTCGGTGGCGAGGCTCAAAAGGTCCGTCGTCCACGTCCTGTTCAAACTGAACGGTGCGACACTGAAACCACAAACAGTTGCTGTCTAAAGATCATTTGAAAATGTCCGGCCATTTACGAACAAATGTACAATGTAACACGACTGACACACTAAAAAAGCACCCCTTTCCTTTGGAAAATTGCAGCAGTCAAAATAAATAGATCATAAAATCAGTCTGGGATTTTGGCTGCGCAAGTCAATGCAGAGAAAAAGTAGGTAACTCCTGGCAGAATTTCTTTTAGGAAAAAAGTGAGCAATCATTATTTATATCTGATTAACTGTCGTCATAACACGACTGACAAAAAAGTTAAGAACATCAAAATGTCTAAATTCAAAGTCCAGTTGTGACGCACGGTTAATCTAAAAGCAGGAAATAAGTTCAAAAATGTAATATTGCAAACAAAAGCAATTTTTTTTATCATATTTTTTGTGTGATCTAATTCCATTTTTCTTTTTTTGAGAAGTGTTGGAAACTTTGACTACTTCCAAAAAGACAAGCGTTTTTGAACTTATTTCATTCAAAATCTATTGAAACAATAAAGGCAAAGCCATTATGGCTCACTTGCATGACCGATTTACATGTGTGACCTTTGTGACAAGGGCTGGCTTCTGCAGCAGCAAAATCCACGTTTTCTGAAAATGTAAGCATATTTCACACATCTGTCAACCCCGCGTGACCCTTGGCCTTTGTGATGAGTTGACTAAATTAGTATGCATTGGAAGGTCTTATCATCAGCTATCTTTGTACCAAATTTGATTGAAAAATTTGGGAATACCTACAATTTTAACAAAAATCAGCATTTTACACACATTTGCCAGCCTCTTGTGACCCTTGACCCGTTTAAGGGGTCATCCAAATTAGTATGCATAGATAGGTTTTACCATCAGGTCCAGTGGCACGATGAGACGTTACAACTGGTAACTTCCTTGGCTGCAGTGGATGGCCATGTCTTTTTCTGTGCTCTGACATGCCCTTTGCACTCCACAGTGCACTGCTGTCCCACCCTCTTGGCCGTTGAACCCTAGATTGAGTTTCCTCCGCCCGGTCGGCCGGTGACAAGACTTTGCATGCTAGGACGAGCAAGTCCTGCCTCACCAAGTGTTTGAAACCCTCACTTGGTTTAATAATAATAATAATAATAAAGGAGATTTGTTAAGCGCTTATTCTAAAAGTAGCTCTAAGCGCTGATACAATGAAAAAGCTAACAGCTAAAAGGCATACATACAAACACAACATACACACGCGCACACACACACATGACAGTGGTGATGAATTATGCATGGCTGGGGAGTCATTACTAGTGAGCATAAGGAGCTTGCTAATGTAACAGTATGTGCATATTCAGCGTTTTTGTATTGCAGGCAGAGGCAAGCATCAAGATCGAGTGTCTTCTGGTTTAGCCAGCCAGTCGAAAGATGTTGCCCGTGGTGTGGCCGCTGCGCATGCTGCAGCTACGTGGAGCCACAAGTGAGAGTTGAGTGTCAAAGTGGGGACCTATACACATGTGTGTAAAATGCTGATTTTTGTTAAAATTGTAGGTATTCCCAAATTTTTCAATCAAATTTGGTACAAAGATAGCTGATGATAAGACCTTCCAATGCATACTAATTTAGTCAACTCATCACAAAGGTCAAGGGTCACGCGGGGTTGACAGATGTGTGAAATATGCTTACATTTTCAGAAAACGTGGATTTTGCTGCTGCAGAAGCCACCCCTCTAACCTTCGAGAGACGACTTGTCCCCCATTATAGGTGGAACCCCCTCCTTGAATACTCCAGACATCTGGGTGGGGTTGCTCCAGCGCAACAGCTTCTCCACCAAAATCTCCTTCACGCACAGGTTTGTGCATGGATCTTTACCATATCAGCTTCTTCATCTTCTTTTTCTTTTGCCTCCCCCAGAAGCCCTGCAGCGATGGGGAACGGGCGAACCGACAGGTAGAGGTTACTACTGGGAGTCGTAGCTTCGAACCTGCACGTAGGCGGCCTGTGGACCAGTGGTCGCTCTTCCCTGTACCAGGGGCAGCAGGGAAGTTCGGCAGCATCCCAGGCGACTGAGCAGCCCTCTTCAGGACAACACTGCTCACCTTAGTAAGGGAGGGCACTAGAAAAGGTGTTCCAAACATTGCCTACACAAACCGGTCAGCTTACCGTGGCTGGCGGTTTAACCCTTTTATGCGGTCAAGAAGAAAAACAAAGAAAGAAACTTATTCTCGGTATGTGGAACGTACAAACCCTGTTGGACGGAGATCAGACGCAGAGACCGCACAGAAGAACAGCTCTCATAACCAGGGAGCTGGCGAGATATAAGATCGACATTGCGGCTCTTGGTGAAACCAGAATTGCCGACAAAGGATCGATCTGTGAACCTGAGGGTGGGTACAACTTTTTTCTAGAAGGGCAAAGCTGAGAACGAGGACAGGATACACGGTGTTGGCTTCGCCATCCATCCACACCACGCTCCTCCGACAGCTGCCTTCACTTCCCACCGGCATCAGCGAACGAGTGATGAAGCTCCGTTTCCTCATCTCCCACACCCAACATGTCACTATCATCAGCACCTATGCTCCGACACTCACCACCACCAATGATGACAAGGAGGCGTTCTATGAGAGCCTTGACTCCCTCCTAAAGTCTACTCCTGCAAGTGACAAACTCATTGAGGTTGGTGACTTCAATGCTCGAGTTGGGTGCGAATGTGACTACTGGGAAGGAGTGATGGGCCCACACGGGCTGGGCAAGATGAACAGCAACGGCCTGCTGTTGCTGACATTGTGTGCTGAAAATGGACTCACCATCACCAACACCCTCTTCAGGCTGGCTAGTAAGTACAATACAACATGGATGCACCCCAGGTCCAAGCAGTGGCATCTCATAGACTATGTCATTGTCCCTTAGCGGGATATTCGCGAGGTCAAAATCACCAGAACCATGAGAGGAGCAGAGTGCTGGACCGACCATCGGCTGGTGCAGTCTGTCCTCAACCTGCACATTGCACCAGCACACAGGAAGAGGCTGAAGCTCACCCGACCTTCATTCAACCTGGCCAAGCTGAAGTGTCCGGACGTCAAAGAAAACTTTCAGTCCCACCTTGATGACCTGCTAACTGTCCATGGACCATTGACTGGCAACCCAACTTAAATGTGGAACCAGTTCAAGGGGATGGTGACGGAGTCTGCCAAATACGTGCTTGGATCCAAGCAGAGGGTACACCAGGATTGGTTCGATGAGAACAATGAAGAGATCAACAAGCTACTGGAGCAGAAGCACAGTGCCTTCAATGAGTGGCAGAATGACATCAACTCCATGTCCAAGAAAGACCGCTTCAAACACCTCCAGAGAAAAGCCCAGAGTGCTCCACAACATGCAGGACACCTGGTGGGACAGCAAGGCAAAAGAACTTCAACACTTTGCTGAATCCAACAACTCCAAGGAGTTTTTCCGCGCTATGAAAGCTGTCTACGGCCCTGCCAGACCCAGCACAACCCCTGTCTTTTCTTCTGATGGCTTCACCTTGCTGAAGGACAAAGGCAGCATCACTGAGCGCTGCGCTGGAGAGAATACTTCTCAAATCTGCTCCACCTGACTTCCACTGTCGACCCCGCGGCCCTGGACATGATTCCTCAGAAGCCGACACTGGATGACCTTGACCTCCCACCACTGGACGAGGTTAAGAAAGCGATCAACCAGACTAGCTCCAGCAAGGCTGCAGGCATGGACGGCATCCCCGCAGAGCTCTTCAAAGCAACTGGACCTGAGACCATTGATGCCTTCCTCAACATTCTGACATGCATCTGGGCAGAGGAGAACATGCCACAGGAATTCAGAGATGCTACAATCGTCTCCCTGTTCAAGAACAAGGGCAACAAAGCAGACTGTGCCAATTACCGAGGGATCTCACTCTTGTCCATTGCTGGCAAGATCCTCGCGAGAGTCATCCTCAACCGCCTGATCAGTTCTGTATCTGAGGAAGCACTTCCAGAGGTTTAGTGTGGCTTCAGACCTGGTCGCAGCACAGTCGACATGGTCTTCTCTGTGAGACAGGTCCAGGAGAAATGCATTGAGCAGCACATGGACCTCTACGCCGTCTTCATAGACCTGACCAACGCATTTGACATCGTGAACAGAAAAGCGCTTTGGGTCATCCTCGCAAAGCTTGGCTAACCCAGGAAGTTCACCAATATCATCCGCCTCTTCCATGATGGAATGGTAGGAGTTGTCCAGTCAAACGGCGACACATCTGCACCCTTTGACATTTCCAATGGTGTGAAACAAGGTTGTGTTCTTGCCCCCCGTGATGTTCAACCTGTTCTTCATGCGTGTCCTGACCCATGCAGTACGCGACTTTGAGAAGGGAGTTTACCTGAAGTACAGACTAGACGGCTCTCTCTTAGACATCCGTCGACTAAACGCCAGGACTAAGACCATTGAGAGATTGATCCTCAAGGCACTGTTTGCCGACGACTGTGCGCTGATGGCACACACGGAGTCTGACCTCCAGACCATCGTCAACAGGTTCGCGGAAGCCTCTCGACTGTTTGACCTCACCACCAGTCTCAACAAGACCGAGGTCCTGCACCAACCAGCCCCAGGCACAAGAGCACCCCCACCCAAAGTGTATATTGAAGGCACCAAGCTGAAGACTGTCAACCAGTTTAGATACCTGGGGAGCATCATCTCTTCTGACGGTACCGACAAGGAAATCGCAGCTCGCATCAGCAAAGCCAGCCAAGCCCTGGCTCATCTGCACACTCATGTGTTGAACCAATGTCAAGTTCTCCACCAAGATCAAAGTCTACAAGGCAGTAGTCCTTCCCAGTCTCCTCTACGGCTGTAAGTCATGGATGCTGTACAGAAAGCACCTCAAGCAGCTTGAACGTTTCCACATGACATCCCTGTGCTCACTCATGGGCATCAAATGGCAAGACAAGGTGACAAACCTGTAAGTCCTGTAGCCGAAATTATGTCGGGACTTTTCATTAACTGGACCACAAACCCAATCGTCCTTTTAGGAACGGTCCCGTAAACAACGCCAGTCAAATGGAATTCATGACGGTTAGTTAGTTAGTTAGTTATTTGGGTTTAACGCCGAGCAGGCGACTAAGGCCATCTCACGGCGGGATGGGTAAAAATCTGGTCAGCCAGACTAAAAGCAAGGTCTTAAGACAAGATGTAAATATAGATTAAAAATCTCAGGCTAAAATGTCGCACATGTCTTTAAAAGAAACGTCCACAGACTCTCAAAAAGGGCAAAGAAAAAATTCACATAGTCAATGAATGCTCAGATCTTGTTAAAAATATTGCATTCTCTCAAAAAATTGAAGATTTTGTCCGGAGGAACATCCCGGAACAAAACCTTCAAGGAGTCTGCTGTGAAGTGTTTATATCTGGTGTCAATGAGGTCAGCACAATACAGCAAAAAGTGTCGAACAGAAAACTGCTCATCACAGGCAAAACACCATGGACGCTCATCCTGTTTAAGTAAGTAAGAGTGCGTAACATACGTGTGCCCGATGTGGAGCCGAGCAAGGACAGTCTCCTCACGGCGGCTGCCGCAGCGGAAAGGTAGACTGTCAGACAACTTAGGAAGAGCTTCATGAAGCTTGTTCCCTTCCTCTTTGTCCCACTCGGACTGCCACTCGCGGGCTATGTACGCACTAATACCAGGTTTAAAATCACTATAGACAGTCTGTGTGTCAGGGACAGGGTCACTGCGGGCACTGTTGGCAGCAGAATCTGCGATTCTGTTGCCTTCGATGCCCACATGGCCTGGGACCCAAATAAAAATGATGTCATAATATTCCTTCATCAAGTCCGCGTAGAGCTCTCTAATCTGCACCAGCAGTGGATGGTCTGTTCCCGCGCCCTGAAGGGCCTGCAGGGCAGAAAGAGAGTCAGACAGAATCAGGAAGTTCCTTTCCCGAGACTGATAGGCATGCTTGAGTGCTAGCAGAATGGCCTGCAGTTCGGCACTAAATACAGAGGAATGGTCAGGGAGACGGAGCTTAAATGGGCGTCTAGGATGGCGAGAGGACACTGCAGCCGCAGCCACTCTTCCGGGGGAGCTGGGTGGCTCGGTGGTAAAAGCGTTTGCCTCCAGACCAAAAGGTCCCGGGTTCGAATCCAGCTTGGGTCAAAATTTGCTCAGACCCTTTTTCGTTGTCCCCGTCTTTGAAATCACCCTCGTGGTGGACAAAAGACGTTAAGCCCTAAACATTTTTATTTTAGCAGCCACTCTTCCATCCTCAGATTTGGACCCATCCGTATAAAGACGACAATAGCCAGGAAAAATTGAAAGGAGTTCATTGAGGCTCTGTTGGTATATGGCTGGTGGAGTACAATCCTTCTTGTGGGCAGTCAAGTCCAGCAAGATGTCAGGAACTGGTAGTAGCCAGGGTGGAGTGACGTGTTGCAGAGATTCCGAAACTTTGTCCAGGTCCACTCCGGCCGCCTGCAGATGAGGTCGGACACGGAAGGAAAGTGGACGGACAGCTCCCGGATGGGCATCGTAAATCTCTGCAAACGACGGGGTAAAAACACAATCATAGGCAGGATTTTCTGGATGGGCCTTCAGCTTCAGAACGTAGCTGAGCATGAGGCGGATGCGGCGGAGCCTGAGAGAAGGCTCCCCTGCCTCTGCATACAGACTAGGAACTGGAGATGTCCTGAAGGCTCCCAGACATATGCGCAGACCTTGATGGTGAATTGTGTTCAGACGCTGTAGAACAGACTTGGAAGCCGAGCCATATACCACAGAGCCGTAATCCAGTTTGGACCGAACAATGGCCCGGTACAGTCGAAGTAAGACGATACGGTCTGCACCCCAGTCAGTACGACCAACGACACGAAGAATGTCGAGGGCCTTCCGACAAGAGGTTCTAAGGTAGTTAACATGGTTGCGGAAGGTCAATCTTTTGTCAAAGATGACCCCCAGAAACTTTGCCTCTTCGGCCACCTGAATTGGCACTCCAGCAATGCTCAGGGTAGGTTTTGGAAAAAATTTCATCTGGTTAGTAAAATGCACACAGACTGTCTTGGAGGGCGAGAACCTGAATCCGTTGAGAGACACCCACCCCTGGATGCGATCAACGCACAGCTGCAAGCGCCTCTCAAGGGACGCAAGTCCTCGACCTCGTGCACACAAAGCAAAGTCGTCCACAAACAAAGAGCATTCAGAATCATCCTTGACGGCCTTTACAATGTTATTTATTTTAATGCTAAATAAAACAGGAGATAGAATGCTGCCCTGCGGGACACCCATCTCCTGTTCAAAGGAGTCGGAGAGGGTGGAGCCCACACGGACATGGAACGACCTGTTAGACAAAAAATTGTGAATAAAAACAGGCAGGTGCCCTTTAAAACCCATGTCCGACAAATCAGACATTATACCATACTTCCAGGTAGTGTCATATGCCTTTTCAAGATCAAAGAAAATTGCATAGACATGCTGCTTGTTGACAAAAGCATCTCGGATAAAAGACTCAAAGCGGACTAGATGGTCAGTTGTACTACGGAAGCGCCGGAAACCGCACTGGAGGTCTGTGATGAGACCACGTGACTCAAGATGCCACACCAGTCGGGCGTTGACCAAGCGTTCCATAGTCTTACATAAACATGATGTCAAAGCTATTGGCCGGTAGTTGCCCGGGTCGGAAGGATCCTTACCCGGCTTGGGGATTGGCACAACCACAGCCTGGCGCCAAGATGGCGGAAAACGACCGGTTATCCAGATATGGTTAAAGGCCTTGAGAAGTACAAGGAGTGAATCCTCAGGCAGATGAGTTAGGAGCTGATAATGGATGGTATCTAATCCAGCAGCAGAGTCAGTACATTTCAGCATGGCTTGCTGCAATTCTGAAAATGTAAAGGGGGCATTATAGTCTTCCGAGTTATCTGATATAAAATCACAAGCACAAGATTCTCGCTTCTCCTTCTCTCTCTGGAAGAAAGGTGAATAATGCTCTGTTGAAGAATTATGGGCAATGGTGGAGGCAAGCAAATTGGCCACAGCCTTTTTATCTGTGACCAAACTGGCACCATCTCTAAGATGGCCGACAGAAGCCGAGCCACCCCTGCCCCTAATTCTTCGAACAGCCTTCCAGACTTTTTGGGACGGAGTCCTAGAAGATAAAGATGAGACAAAGCGTCTCCAGGAAGCACGGCGTTCGCGTTTAAAAATGTAACGGGCTTTCGCCCGCTGTCTTTTAAATGTTAAAATATTTGCTTGCGACGGATTACGAAAAGCACGTCGCTGAGCAGATTTGCGTATTTTTTGGGCCTTGCGGCACTCTTCATTGAACCATGGTACTCTCGGCCTCCGAGGGACTGATGTGGAAGTTCTAGGGATGGTTTCACCTGCTACGTCCAACAAAATCAAAGTAAAACAAGAAACAGGTTCTTCAGCTGACATGACCACCTCCTCTGTAAGACGAGACTGACAGAGGGAGGCAAACAGAGGCCAGTTAGCTTTCTTGAGATTCCAGCGCCCCACCGGCGAATCCTCCACACAGCTGACCGATGACAGGACTACTGGGAAGTGGTCACTACCACACAGGTCATCGTGAACCTTCCAGTCAAAGTCCAGCATGAGAGAAGGATCACACACAGTGAGGTCTAGAACAGAACTAGATCCGGAACCTGAGTTAGAGTATGTAGGTGAGCCATCGTTAAAGACACATAGGTTAAGTTGAGAAAAAACATCTTCTAACATTTGACCTCTGCCATCATAGTGGTCACTGCCCCAAAGGTGAGCGTGACCGTTAAAATCCCCCATGAGAATAAAGGGAGGGGGCAGTTGATCTACTAAGTTAAAAATATCATTGCTACAGACCCGCAGTGATGGTGGCAGGTAAATACTGCATATGGTTAATGTCTTCTTTAAGGTAACCCGAGCTGCGACAGCCTGAAGACAGGTGTCGATGCTAACGGGGCTACATAAAATTTGGCTACTAATGAGAAGAGCCGCTCCACCCGAGCGCCTCTCCGAATCAGAGCCTTTATGTATAACATTAAAACCATTAAAGGACACAGGGTCAGAAGTCTTCAGGTAAGTCTCCTGAAGAGATATTACTGAGGGGTTATAGAACTTGACTAAAAGACGCAATTCCTCAAAGTTAGCTTGAAAACCACGACAATTCCACTGAAGCAAAGAGTCCATGATTAAGTCTTATCTGGGGGTAAGGAGTTTTTCCCCCCTTTTTCCTTTACCTTGGAAGGAGTTGAAGAAACAGAGGGGGGCCGGCTCCCGGGCCTCCTCTGGTTCTTCGGAGAGGAAGGGGGTGGAGCTGCCGCAGCATCAGCAACAACAACTTCCACTCCCTCCATCTGCTCCTCCAGTGCAGCATATTTGTTTTGAAGGGGGACATCTGTGTTCCCCTTCTGGGCCCGTGCGCACAGCGGTCCCATAGATTTCTTAGACTTCTGGTCCTGGGCAGCGTTCCTGCCGCTAGAGTTAGCGGCCTTAGAAGGCTGACCAGAGCCAGAAGCCTTTGGAGTTGACTGACTAACAGGTTTGGGTGGGGGCTGAGGCTTAGGGGCAACAGAAGGCGGCACAACCGGACCGGCCGTGTCCGCCTTCTGCGTTCCCTGGCTCCTTGTCACCACCGGAGGAGGGTTACTCTCCAGGGGCGAGATGAGCCGAGGCTCCGCCCCCAACCAAGAAGTTGGGGTCTGACATGAAAAGTCTTTGGTGGGGCGCTTGCCTGCCACCGCTGCACTAAAAGTATACACAGAGGTGTTAGAGGTTGGGGCAGCCGCAGCTGCACCAGGGCCTTCAACCAGTTTTTTGGCATCCAGAAAGGACAACCCCTTCTCCACACGCACCTGCTGAATCTTGCACTCGGATATCCAACGAGGGCATTTCTTATCCGAAGCCATATGCGCCCCCTGGCAATTCACACACAGGGGGGTGGCTGTGCAGGACTCAGCAGAGTGTCCGGGCCTAGTGCAACGGGCGCATGAAGCCTCTGCCTGACGGCACGTCTTCTGCCCATGGCCATACTTTTGGCACTTAAAGCACCGGAGGGGAAGAGGGACGTACTTTTTCACTCTCAGGGAGTAGTAACCTCCCCAGATGGTAGTAGGAGGGGTGGGGGTGCCAAACGTCAGGATGATGGTAGGGAGACGGATCTCCCCACCACCTCGCTTGGAAGCGAAGCGCCTGACGCAAGTCACCCCCTGAGACTTAAGGTTCCTTACAAGTTCATCTTCTGACAGTTCTGCCAAAGCTTGATCTTTGATTACGCCTCTTGACGAATTCATAGTTTTGTGGGGTGTGACTTCCACAGGAGTGTCTCCGATGGAAGAGAGCCCCAGTAGCCCGCTGGAGTGTGCCCGAGTATGGCACTCCACCAGCAAGTCACCAGACCTGAGGCGCTGGGCGTCAGGCCTGCCAACACGGCTCCTGAGGGTCTCCCCCACCAGAAAAGGATGCAGCTTGGTAACTGGTTTCTCCTTCATCTTGCTATGGACAATGAGGAAGCGAGGCCATACGGCCGACGCCTGAGGCGTCGCTTCCTCACAGTCTGAATCACTGTCATGTTCAAATTCGGTGTCTATATGCCGTTTCTGTGCTAGTTTTGGTTTTTTTGTTTTATCCATATTATATTAGTAGAGATATTCATCCCCCGGGGGTCCCCGCCCGCCACCGAGCCCAACAAGGGAAAGTGCAACTGTCGGCGGGTCTCCAGCCGACGCACAATGGAGACTGCCCGAAAGATATACTCAAGGGGGTAAGCCCGATTGAACCGTTTGAGCCACCGCCTTCTATCACACCGTTGAACGCAGGGGAATACTGGCGTAAAGCACCTAATCAGCAGCAAAGGCTATAGCATGGTGCTCCGTATAGCAACCCGCATGTCAACAGTGGGATAGGGCTCAACGTGACAAGAGCCGATTGACTAGGCCGGTACGACTAGCCTCCCGTTTAGGCAGAAGTCAAGGCCAAAGTGGAGTGTTTCAGCCACCAGGATCCTCTTCTCCCCCGACACGGGTCTCCAAGCACGGCAAACACTTGGGATCCAAAGGACCAAAAAGTCACGAGTATTTTTAAGGACCAATCCAACATGGTACGACCTGGGTTAGCACAGCTCCCTAAAAACCGGACCAGTGAAAAGGCTGAACAACATATCTGTTGACATCAAGTCCTAATCCTGGACAAAGATGGCACCCGTCTGCTAGCCCACTCAGTCAGGGACTGAGCGGACTACCCACCTACACCACGTGGAGGCCGGTGCCGGGTAGGCAATTCATGACGGGCTCGCAGAAGGAATTTACAGGGACGGCAGCTAAAGTCCCAACTATTTATAGACTAGTGACCTTGACTTATTTTTGGGGGGAAGCCCTTCCAATGCGCATGCGCAGCCTCTAGTTTTGTCCGCCTGCGACAGTGGCCTGCGACACCCCAAACAGGTCACCGATCACATCTTGGAATGCACCAGTAGCATAAAATCTCAGTGCAATCAGCACCTGGAAATAAAATTGCAACCAGTTTTATTATTAATTTAAACTGTATTTATTTATGTTCTAAGGCAAGATTAATTACAGCAACAACAACAACAAAAAAAAAAAATTTAAAAATGGAAACACAACTAAGACTGCAAAGTATCTTGTAGCGAAAATCATAAACACAACAATAAATTATCAAAGATACTTTTAATTATTTAACAATACAAGACATGAATTTTCGAGCTATGCTCTTCTTCAGAGAACAAACATCAATGGACACGAATGCAATGAATAGTACTTCCTTCAACACAAAACAACACAGGACTTCCTGGCGATTTTGTGTTGAAGGAAGTACTATTCATTGCATTCATGTCCTTGATGTTTGTTTGTTTGTTATCTGAAGAAGAGCATAGCTCGAAAATTCATATGTCTTGTATTGTTAAATAATTAAAAGTATGTTTGATAATTTTTTGTTGTGTTTATGATTTTAATTACAGCAAGCTGAAAATTTAATTTGAGTAAGATCAACATTTGAGCTGATTTAATGTTAACATACAACTTTACTCACACCTATCGGTATTTGATTCCAGCGAGTAAATGAGACGAGAGAGAGAGATGACTTGCAGTAGTGCACTATTTATGAGTATGATCACTATCATTCAGTCAATGTTGACGTGCCTCTTAAGATTACGTATACCATAATTAACGAAGACGGCAACCGCCAAAAGTTTATAGACTTGATTTCAACCCATCTGTTAAATTTCCCTTTTCAGTTATTTTCTGTTAATTTAAAAAAACAATGTGATTGCAAAATTTTCGAAAGTTACCTGCATGGATGCGTTCAACACTCCTTTGCGATTCGCCACATCCACTTCGTCTTTTACCGCATCAATTATATCAAAAATCTGTCGACGCGTAAATCTAAACTTCTTGTGCAGCTTTCCGTCATCGTAGTGGTCCAAAGGGTTAGTTCTATCCCTGAAAATGCGGTCCCTCCTTCTCAATTGTGCTCGGTGAATAGCCAGCAGTAAGGGCGCAGCCATCTTGGAATACGACTTAAAACGGGACTTTAGCTAAGTTGGAGGAGGGGTGTTGTGCCTATAACTTACGGGCCCTTAGATGACGTCAATCGGGACAACAAGTGCTTCATGAATCCCATTGGAACCGCTTTTCCGGGTCGGTAGGAAACAACAGGCCGATAGATACCTAAAAGTCCCGTCATGATTTCAGCACCTGGACAATGCTGGCTTAGTGAGTGTTGAAGCCTTGATCTTAACCCATATCATACTGAGGCTAAAAGCTTCAAATTTGTACACTTCCATATCAATGCTACATTACAGTACTTACATATAAGGATATAGACCAATGGCTTTAGTTCAAGGGTAGTGCCAGAATAGCTTGGCGCCTAGAGGTGCCAAACTATTCTGGCACTACCCTTGAACTATTTTAGTCAAACATTTCGAATGATAAGTGTTAAAGACACAACTTCGCTGGACAGGTCATGTCATACGCATGGATGATTCTTGCATGCCACGGCAACTCCTGTATGGTGCACTCTCAAAAGGCCACAGGAAGCAAGGATGGCCAAAGAAACGCTTCAAAGATTGCATAAAAGACAGCCTCAAGTACTGCGTCTTCCCGGTAAAGAAACTTGAAACGCAAGTGCAAGACAGATCTGGCTGGCATGCCACAACCAGGAAAGCCTGCAGGCTCTTTAAACACAAGCGGCGCAAAAAGATCACCAGTGCCAGAGCTCGCAGAAAGACAGTGTCGACTCTCCCCACAGCTACGTTCCAGTGCCCCCATTGCCCTCGCAGGTGTGGCTCCAGGATTGGCTTGGACAGCCACACCCGCACCCACAAATAGAAGTCATGCACAATGATGACATCATCGGCTTTCGATGGTCTACCCCACCATCAGGTATCTCTGTACCAAATTTGGGTTTTAAGTTGTGAATAGTATTTGAGAAAAAAACATCTTTTGTTAAAATCTGGCTATTTTAGACCTATTTAATGAGCTCGCATGACCCTTGACCTTTCCGAGGGATCAACCAAATTAGTGTGCATAGAAAGGTCTTCCCATCAGGTATCTCTGTAGCAAGTTTGGGTTTAAAGTTGTGATTAGTATTTGAGAAAAAACATCTTTTGTCAAAATATGGCTATTTTGGATTTATTTCCTGAGCCCTTGTGACCCGTGACCTTTCTGAGGGGTCATCCAATTTAGTATACATAGATAGGTCTTACCATCAGGTATCTCTGTACCAAGTTTGGGTTTGAAGTTGTGAATAGTATTTGAGAAAAAACATCTTTTGTCAAAATATGGCTATTTTTCACATATTTCCTGAGCTCTTGTGACTCTTGACGTTTCCGAGGGATCAACCAAATTAGTACGTATAGAAAGGTCTTGCCTCCAGGTATCTTTGTACCAAGTTTGGGTTTGAAGTTGTGAATAGTATTTGAGAAAAAAATAAATGATGTCCAAAATATATAATTTTTTACCTATATCCTGATCCCTTGTGACCTTGACCTTTGTGAGAGGTCACTCAAATTGGTATGTTTAGAAAGGTCTTACCACAAAGTATCCTTGGGCCAAGTTTAAAGAATGTGGCTTGAATAGTCTCCGAGAAAATGCCAACGTTAAAGTTTACCACGGATGACGGCGGAGGGATGACAGACGGATGACCACTGGCCCAAAACATACTCACTTTTGCTTCGCACATGAGCCAATAAAAGGAGCATTTATCCAGTCTTATTAGTAAGTTATTCCTAATATGTGAAAGAAAATATGAGCAATTTTTGGTACACGTATAAGACTGATAATAGCTGCAACATCCTTTTGATTTGCAAAGACAACTTCTTCACGCGTTTTTAAAAAACAGCCATATAATAGTGAAACGCAAAGTAAAAACTGAGGTGGGTTTTGAGATGTGACTTGAAAGAATTAGCGTTGGTAGTTAATTATAGGGCAGAATGAACGTGTCAACAACTTATCTCTCATCAAAGGTCTGAATTGACTTTGAAAAAAAAAAGCGGAAATTAAAAAGGCGCAAGAAATTATACACGGAAACAGTAGTAGTAGTATAGTAAATAGTAGTTTGAGGAGCGGAAAATCGGCGAGATTACCGTGGAAATCCTCGAAACGGCGGAACAATTCAGACCTTTGCTCATTTCTTGACACTGGCATATTGACACCCTTTGTCAACACTAAATCATCAGCACCAATCAGAATGTGTGTGCATATGTCGACACTCATTTATCCAACCAAAGTCGACACTAACTCCTGGACACCAATGTGAACTAAATGATTTGTCAACACCTAAATACTCATACACCTACACGTCATTGTTTTGTCAACACCCACTTCCACACCCATTTGTCGACAGCTAGGCGTGATAGTGCGATTACAGATTGCACTAAAAGAGACTTGATTGGTTTGTTTGTTGTACATTGCCTAAAGTGCCGACAGCAACAAGACTTTCTCAAGATATGCCTGCGCTGCTTGTGAAAATAAAACACCTAAAGATGATATTAAATATGTGGCCAACCACTCTAATATGCAAAGCAAACCTTAAACCTGCTAGGGACGCTGCACCTTTATGCTAATTTGTGGTACCCTCGTTTACAAATAAGAAAGGCAAAGCCCTTATGGCTCATGTGTATGACCAATCCACATGTGACCTTTCTGACATGTCACAGAAATAAGCAAGTATTTAAGTGTCTTAAAATAAGAAACGGGCTGTCTCCTGAATCACCAAAATCATAGTTTTCTGAAAATGTATGCATTTTTCACAAATCTGTCAACCCACCATGAACCTTACCTTTGTGATGGGCTAACCAAATTAGTGTGTATAGAAAGGTCTTGTCATTAGCTACCTTTTTGCCAAATTTGATTGAAAAGTTTGCAAACACTTTAATCAAAACTACAATTCTATCCAAAATTATCACATATTTGCTGACCTCTTGTGACCTTGCTGAGGGGTCATCCAAATTTCTGGATCACCACATGTCCCTTGACCTTTGTGATAGGTCAACTAAATTAGTATACATAGGAAGGTCTCATCATCAGCTACCTTTGTGTCAAATTTGGTTGAAAGAATTGTATAACTTTGATGAAACCTACAATTCTATTCAAAATTGGCATTTTTCACACATTTGCTGACCTCTTATGACCTTGACCTAAGCGAGGGGTCATCCAAATTCGTATGCATAGATAGGTCTTACCATCTCTGTACCATGTTTGGGTTTAAGTTGAAAACAATAGCTTTTCCAATTGACTTGTGCAGGTCAATTGGGAAAGATCTTTACTAGCTTTCAGTTCCTGCTAGATCTTCACACTGTCCCTACTGCTTGGAAATCATCAATCATTGTTCCGATTCCTAAAAAAAAACAATGCTCGTGAATTCAACAATTTACACCCAGTTGCATTGACTTCTATTCTGTCAAAATGTATGGAAAAGGTGATGGGGAGGCAAGCATCTGTTAATGATGTTGCTGAACTACTGCATCCACTCCAATTTGCTTACAAAAATCATAGGGGGTGTGGAAGATGCGTGCCTTACTCTGTACAATCTTGTTTTTCAACAACTTGAAAATTCAAAAGCACATGTGAGAATTCTTTTTATTGACTTTTCTAATGCTTTTAAGACCATTTAGCAACACACATCCCATATCAAGAGCTACAGGCAGTGCAGACAGTAGGGAGAGTTTAAAAAAGGAAAATACAGGTGAATGTACCAAGGATAGACAGAAACACATGCCCCAGAATAGAGGAAAAAACCCACCCTGTGGGGCTGACCAGGGTGACCCTGGGGACTAAAAAGTAGTTAACCCCACCCAAGCCCCTGAGGGCTGACCCGGGTGGGGGCCTGATGCTTTTGCAGCGTATGATGGACTTTAATGTGAACACAAGCATTATTCTGTGGGTGCGAGACTTTTTGAAGGACAGGTAGAGAAAGTATATAGGAGAATACAACCCCACCCATTTCAGAAACAATTAATTTATTTAATCCTTTCCGTAAATAAACAAACGCACTTGACCAAATACATTTAACAGCATTATCTGCCCAGTCAGGTCCCCCAACCCCTTGGAAACAAAAGGCTAGTTAAAATATCTTCCCGAGAAATACACGCCACCCACCCCCCACACCCCACCACTCAATGCTGTCAGAGTTGGCCTTCCTGAGAATACTTCCTGTTCATGGTAAACAATAGTCCTCTATGCCCAAATAGTGTGTGTGTGTGTGTGTGTGTGTCTCTCTCTCTCTCTCTCTCTGCACACACAAAACAAATTAGCATTCGGCCCCAATTATGCTGCACACAGAAACTTCCCAGGCTGTTTTCTCAAAATGGCCGCCGGAGGCTTTAACCAGACAAGCTTTTCGTAGTCATTATTATAAGGCTTGCGGTGTGAGTGGTTAGTTTGAAACCCCTTTTATAACCAGAAAGGCAAGCATAGTTTTTTTGTACAAACAGATTATATTGTGTTTTTAAAATGGACTTAATGACGCATGACCCACATTGCGGCTTATTTGCCGGTGCCACGGGCTGTGGAAAAACTCAATTTGTTCTTAATCTCTTACAAACAAGATACATCTATCATTTCGAAAACATAGTAATATTTTGTCCTACAATCAAACACAACAAAGCTTATCACAACCGTTTATTCATTTGGACTGACAACAACATATACTTAGTCGACCCTGAGAAAAAACTGAATGATTACCTGCTATATTTTTACAAGCAATTTGAAGGACAGCCAACATTGTTCATAGTCGATGACTGTTCTGCAGAGAAAGACATTGTCAAAAAGAGAAACATATTAGCAGAACTTGCCTTCAGTGGCAGACATGCAAACATAAGTGTATGGATTCTCACTCAGAAATATAATGCTGTACTGAAAGATTTTCGAGAACAGTTAAAGTTTATCTGTTTGTTTTACTGTAAGGACCGTGACAGCTTTGAAGACTGTCTCAGAGAGAACGATGTCATTCCAAATAAGCAAGAACGGGATGATGTAAAAAATAAACTGAAATCAACTAAGCATCTAAAGCTCATTTTAAAGACAGATCAACCTACAGGGTATGGGTTAGTGAATTAATTTATACTTTTGGGTTTGTCTTAAAAAATGACAGACAGACAAAATTGGCCTATTAGTGAAATCATAGATATTACACATTGCTTTAAAGATGTTAAATATGAAAGCCAGCTTAATAATAGAGAGTCACCTGGTAATTTATTTATGTTACCAACAACAGTGTATATGTCTGGTAATATAACTTTATGTGTTGATAATCCATTTATTAAAAAAATAACTGTTGATATTAAGACACAATCATTTACTGTTAACGAATATTACGATGGTTGGTTTACTAAATTGTGTAGTAATTTAGCAAAAGAACTATATAAAATAAATTTATATTTTAACGATATTACATTTAATAAAATGGTATTACACATACAATAATGATGATTGAGTCAGTGTGTAAACAAATCTGTTTTGTAGGAGTTACAGTCAATAAAGTGCCATTTTCATTATATAATTTTCTATTTATTTTTTTGTCGGACAAATAAAAAAGATGGACAACCGTCAAAGATTAAGAAACGTGTTTCACACAACTGACTTACCTATATATAATATTTACAATGTCTATGAATCAATAGAAAGATCTTTTTTAGTCATACAAAATAACCTTCTTTCTGATAGTGTAAAGATTCAGATTGTTGCAAAAATAGAATTTGTCAGAGATGTTGGTGAAGTTATTGTAACATATATCTCGACAAGGCAGCACACAGTTAATTCGAGAAGAGAACTAGAGAAAGTGTTTAGAGAAAGATTGTTACCAGACTTCCATGAAGCAATTGACAGAGCAGAAATGCAAGGGTCTGGCTGGCATGAAGGCCTTGTACATGAACTACAACTAAAGCAGTCAAGATATCATCCTATTTTAGGCAAATCATGGATACCACTACCAAAAGAGGTTGTAGACAAAAAGGGTGTGGTCAATATTCAGAACAATGATAATTTCTGTTTTATGTGGTGTGTGCTTGCCAAACTGCATTTTGTAAAAACAAAACCTGAACGTGTATCTAACTATACCAATTTTATAAATGAACTCAACTTCAGTGGCATTGAGTTCCCTGTTAAAATAGAGGACATAGACTTGTTTGAAAAACTAAATCCTGGTATATCCGTGAATGTGTTTGTATGGGATAATGAATCTGAGAATAAGTTACAGCCAATTAGAGTATCTCCAATTGCCCCAACCTATGGGCAGCCAGAAGATAAACATGTTGATATGTTACTAATAAGCTCTGGTGATAACTTTCACTACACAATTATTAGGAGTATGTCACGACTAATTCATAATCATGTATCAAAACACAATGGCATACAGGAAATATGTAAAAGATGCTTACAAAGGTTCTCCTGTATAAAAGTGGCACATAAGCATACCCAGCACTGTAGGTCGGCTGATGACATTCAAACAATACTTAGGTATCCAGATCCTGGCAGCAAGGTTTATTTCAAGAACTATGTTAATCAACAAAAGCTGCCATTTGTAGTATACGCAGATTTTGAATCACTCGTTGTTCCATATGTGGGTCCAGTTCCAGAGTCATTACCAAAGACTATAAAATTGAGTGACCAAGTGGTGTGTTCTTTTGGATACATTATTGTTAGGTCAGACGGTCTTCATTCAGAGCCTGTTATCTACAGAGGTGAAAATGCAGCATGTCTGTTTTTAACAGAAATGAGACATCTGTATAGTCAGGTAGTACAGTATCTCACAACATGTCAGATGCCTTTAGTGATGACAGAAGAAGACAAACTAAAATTTGATACAGCTGAGACGTGTTGGATTTGTGAACAGCCTCTGGGGGGTGATAAAGTTTGTGACCATGATCACATAACTGGATGTTACAGAGGTGCTGCACATAACAATTGTAACTTGTTATTAAAAATAGATCCTAAGACATACAAGTTACCAATCTTTTTCCACAATCTGAAGGGATATGATTCACACATTATCATGCAGGCTGTGGATGAGTCTTACAGAAACATAAGTTGTATTGCTCAGACAACTGAGAAATACTTGACTTTTAGGTTAGACAAATTATCATTTTATGACTCTATGCAACATCTGTCTTTAGGGTTGGCTAGTCTAGCAGAAGGACTGACTGAGTATCCAATAACAAGTAAATATTTTGAGCCAGACTTGATTAAAAAAGGTGTTTATCCATATGAGTACATCAGTGACTGGGTAGTGTTTGAAGAAAGGAGACTGCCTCCAAAAGAGAAATTTTATTCTACACTAACTGGCAAAGGTATTTCTGACTCTGATTACCAGCACGCACTTGATGCATGGGGTAAACTAGGATGTCAGACAATTGGTGACTACCATGACCAGTACTTAAAGGCTGATGTCTGTTTGCTAGCAGATGTATTTGAAAGTTACCGTGAGAAGGGTTTGTTACATTACAGTCTTGACCCAGCTTGCTACATCACTAGTCCTGGCATGACATGGGATGCATTTTTGAAATCCAGTAAGATATTTATAGACCTGTTGTCTGATCGTACGATGGGTGAAATGGTGGAACGTGGATTGAGGGGAGGGATTAGTTTAGCAGCAAATAATTATGCCAAGGCAAATAATAAATATCTTGACGACTTTGACCCCTCAATGTCAAGGTCATTTATTACGTATGTGGACGCTAACAATTTGTACAGATTCGCGATGTGTGAATTATTACCATTAAAAAACTTTTGTTTGTATGATTTGTCACAGTATGGCATAAAAAAATTAACAAAATATATTATGGCTCGAGGTCAAAATGATGAAAAGGGTTGGATCTTTGAAGTAGACCTGGAGTACCCACACCATCTACATGATTACCACAATGATTATCCATTAGCTGTTGAGAAAATGAGTATGACTGGAAAAAAAGAAGACACCAAACTAGTGCCAAATTTAAATGATAAATTCAATTACGTGTGTCACTATCGCTTGTTACAGTTTTACATCAGACATGGGTTAGTACTAAAGAAAGTTCACAGAGGTATTCAATTTGATCAGAGTGCTTTCATGAAAGATTACATAATGAAGAACACCACATTGCGTGCCAGAGATGGCAACACTGCATTTGACAAAGACTTCTTTAAGCTTATGAACAATGCCTGTTTTGGTAAGACGATGGAAAATCCTCATCACCGCAAAGATGTGAGACTGGTCACAACTGAATCAGGTGCAATTAAACTTACAGGTAAGCCACAGTACACAGGGTACAAAGAGTTTCATTCATCATTGTATGCAGTGTCACTCAAAAAAAAGATTGTTAAACTAGACAAGCCAGTATTCATTGGTATGGCAATTCTTGAATTGTCAAAACTGTTGATGCTTGAATTTTATTATGATTACTTCAAACCAAAGTATCCTGAGTGTCGTCTGCTATACACTGACACTGACTCTATGATCATTGATGTGTGTACTGAAGACTTTTATGAAGACATGAAAACAGAGTTACACATGTATGACACGTCTGACTACCCTAAAGATCACCCGCTGTTTAGCACACAAAACAAGAAAGTGCCTGGTAAGTTTAAGGATGAACTAAATGGTGTGCCAATAGTTGAGTACGTTGGACTGAGATCAAAAATGTATTCTATACTACACCAAAAAGGTAGTCAGTCAAAAGCAAAAGGTATCAAAAAAACAGCGATAAAAAATAAAGACATTCGACATGAACATTATAAGCAAGTATTAGATGGAGAACTGATGCCTGATTATCCAAACAAAACACTAAGAAGAAGTACCCAACGGAGAAAGAAACACGCTTAGAAAAAACGGTACAACACAATTTATTAATATTTCGGGTAAATACCCTTTGTCAAAATAGACAAACAAACAGAGACATTAGCCGCTACTTATCTTCAGATGCAGAAGGAATGTGGCAACTGAAGGTGACGTAAAAAGAAAAAGAAAAGGAAAGGAAAGGAAGAACAAAAGTAAAAATGACGTCAAAGAAAAAAATCGTAAGAGAAAGACTCCGAGAGAGACTAAACACGAGAGACAAGAGTGTGTGTAAGCGCGCGCAGGAGCGAGCAAAAGTAAATGCGCGTGTGTGAGGCCGGGGAGAGAGAGAGAGAGAGAGAAGAGAGACAGCGAGAGAGAGAGAGGGGGGGGGGGAAGAGAGAAAGAGAGAGAGAGAGAGAGAGAGAGAGAGAGAGAGAGAGAGAGAACGAACGGGGAGTACCCTTGGGCACGAAGTAGGCTGAGTGTCTAATACACAAAGCCAGCTAAACACCAACCCGAAGGCAAACCTTATATCACCATCGAGTTGAGGACTACCTCGGGGAAAAACGGGAGGACCCCGGGAAAAAAACCCCAGCATTTAGCATGGTACACAACAAGGAATATCGATGAAACAAAGCAAATAATCAAATTCAGTAAGAGAATAATGGTATAAGAGGAGAGTAGGTAGTTGTGAAACCATCTTCAAGGGTAACTCAAAAAAAAAAAAAAAAAAAAAAAAAAAAAAAAAACCGGTGTGGGGGGAGAGAAAGACAAAAGGGGCGGGGGAAGGGGAGGAGGAAAGGGAAGAGAGAGAGAGAAAGGGGGGGGGGAGAGAGAGAGAGAGAGAGAGAGAGAGAGAGAGAGAGAGAGAGAGAGAGAGAGAGAGAAAACAAAAAGGGAGGGGGGGGGAAGGCAAACAAACAGAGCCACCAGCCCCACCCTAACAAAACAAAACAAAACACTGAGGTCAAATAGACACAATATTGAAATGATTCAAACACAAAAGAAGTCTCTAGCAGTAGGGGACACGAAACGAGTGTTTTTCAGTAAGGAAAAAGCTTATGCACCAGGTCATTACAGACTCAAGTTATCTGAAGAAATAGCTGACGAACTGGTTGATGAACTAATCAATGAGTTAGTTGATGAAATGATTAAAAATGCGTAACGGTGTCTGGGGGAATAATCTGTAATTCTTCTCTGACAAATGCCCTCTGAGGCGCAGGCTCATACAGATAATATATTGTTGCGTCTGGACCAGGGATTATTTTTTTTATATTATGAACAGATGTTGACCAGATGGGGTCTGTCGCCCTGCGTCTTATGTCATTTTCAGCTTCCCCTGGTTGATATAAATATCTCACCTGTTTGGTAAATAAACTTGTGTCTGGTGCTGGGGTTGGGGCTGTTTTTGGCTCTGTAATTGTTTTCAATTTAATAGCATCAGCAGGTTTAGGATGGCCTTCATTGTTCATTGCTTTTATCACATGTGGTAACCTTTGTACCCATTCAGTGTTACGGGTGTCATGCATGAGTTCCTTAGAATACTGGTAACTGAAAAGTCTTTCTGATAACTGTTTGTTAAAGTTTTCAACAATTGCCTGTGATCTGTGTACACCTGGAATACCACGTCTGACCAGTACGCCATGCTTAGCAAATAACTGATTAACTGCACCTTTGAATTCTGATCCGTCATCAACTTGTACAAGTCTGGGGTATCTTAAGGGGCCTCGACTATATATTTTTGATAATGCTGTAGCAACTGTACTGGCTGTTTTGTCAGATATGGGTTCAGCGTCTTTATACCTTGAAGCAATGTCTACGACAGTCAGTGCATACTTGTATCATTTCTTTCTTATTGTGTCATGTGGTAAGAACAAAAGGTCCATTTGGTGTGTGTCATTTGGGGTAGTGTTTTCAAAATGGGGTCTTGTTATTTTTCTTGGAGCAGGTAAATATATCTGCCAAATTGCCTGTCTCTGTAACCATTGCTTGACTTGATTGAGTGTTATATCTCCGCCCACAGCGGCATGTAATTTCTGAATAGCTGTTGCTCCTTTCCAATAGCCTGATGGAGAGTAATATATTTTTGATAGTTTATTTTCGGCTGCCATTTTTTCTAGCAATGAAAACTCCTGTAAAATAAACAAATGTCATTCCCACTAGAACAAAGATTATCTCCCCGTTTCTTTGTTGTGTGCTTGGTTTGTAATAGTCACTTAGTTTTGGTTTTGGGATAGACATGTCTTCACCTGTGACAAGAAAATATTCCCTGATTGCTTCGTCTGTATTTGAAAACGTATGCTGTGCGTGACCTTCAAGCCTGAGTTTTTCATTGATGAAATCAAGTTTCTCAATTCTATTCTTTTCATAATCTTGCTGGGCTTGAGCAAGTTTTTCAGATGCTTCATTATGACGTTTTAATTCTTCTGCAGATTCTTCTCTACCCATTTTTGAAAAGAGATAATTAGAGCCACTAAATGCCAGAGCATTAACCATAGCACCTCCTATCATAATAGCTATCGTCGCCATAATATTTTTATTTACATAGAAACATTTTCGGGAATAATTCCCTGCTTGACAAGAAAGTCTTTTGTCGCAATCGACGCTGTAACAACTACAATTAGCTTAGTGCTGTCTTCGAAATCGAGTCTACTGAGGTCTGCTGATTTCATTTTGAGTAGACTTTTTCCCAGCATAGAATAAGCTACTGCTAATCCGCTGATTACGGCAGAGTGATACACAAGGTTCATTAAATTTTTTGAGTCGTTCATTTCTTAGGCAAGAAAAATTAAAATAATATTTTTATTTACTGCATAAAAAATGGGTCAACGGCTTTGGGTGTTATTGGTAATGTGGCGACTTCTGGTTTTGTTTTTGGAGTGTCTGATTTTTTGGTCACTGTACGAGTCTGTGGTTTGTATTTTTTGTATAATTGATAACCTACGTAACCAAATCCGACAACAAATCCGGCAACTACATATTTTGTTGTTTGAGGTTCGGGGTCAGGGTCAGACTTAGTTGTTTGTCTCTCACTTTCATGAAGGTGTGACGGTACTGACACAGGTCCTGACGATCCTGACGGTGGATCAGTTACATGAGTCTTTTCTGTTTGTGCCTTAAGCTGTAATTTTTTTTGCCTATTATATTCAGCTAATCTTTTTCCAGCCTCAACCCTGCCTGGACTTTTAGTCTTCGTCACAGTTTGAACCTGTGTCAAAACAGGGTTCAGTTGTGGAGTCGCCTGGGTTTCGTCCATTTTCTTCTGCAGTAAAATTTATTTTTGAAAAATCAATATGGCTACCAGTAACTAGTAATGTTACCACAGGTGCAAGGTAATTTCCAAACTTGTAAAACATGACACATGCTAATTTGCCAATTGAACTTGAAACAATAGGATTGCTTTCAAGGTCGTGTGAAAGACTATCAGTGTCTACAGGTAGGAAATGACTTACAGCTTTTGTATATAGGAATATTATAGACCTGCTTAAATCACGAGTCATTAGTGAAGCGATGTGGTTTTCATATTTTGAATGAAGCTTGATTAGCTCGTCAGCCGTAAGATTGATTGATTGTACATTGCTTAACGTCCCGACAGCAACAAGGCTTTCTCAGGACGTGCCTGCACTGCTTGTGAAAAAATAAAAAATAAACAGAACATTGAATGTATGTCGCCAGCCGGTCAAATACGTTAAATAAACCTAACACATGGGCCTAAATAAAGCTAAGACCATTTAGCAACACACATCCAATATCAAGAGCTACAGGCAGTGCAGACAGTAGGGAGAGTTTTAAAAAGGCAAATACAGGTGAATGGACCAAGGGTAGACAGAAACACATGCCCCAGAATAGAGAGAAAAAAAAAAACCCACCCTGTGGGGCTGACCAGGGTGACCCTGGGAACTAAAAAATACCTAACCCCACCCAAGTCCCCCAGGGCAGACCTGGGTGGGGGCAGCCGTAAGAGATTCAATATCCTCTGTCATGTATTGTTTTCCGAGATAAGTCTTTGATTTGCCTGAGACAATCACAGACAAAAGACGCTGTTTTTTCGAGTCTAAGTCTTTGTTTTCTACAGCATTAATATCGTTTAGAAGAAGTAATTCGTCTTGATTCATTTTTATAATGAAAAATAAATTTAAAAAAAAACTTTGCCTGTGAATAACTTATGATCTTACTTGATAACTAATTTCAAAGTTACCTACAACTTACAAGTAACTTTGATGTTAGTTATCATAAGTTCTTAACCCAAGTCATAAGACACTCGGACAGATTTCTCAAGTTAGAAGGACAACAAGAAAACTTTTTTTTTTAGTAATAATCTGGTGGTGGAGCTGATGGCGTCAAATGAGCAGGCATGACATCTCTTTGCGAAGAGTATGACAAAATTAATGGATTACTAAAACCTATTGTTAATTGCTTATAAGTCCTTGAACTTTTTTCATAGTTTCTTCTATGCCTATCTTTTTTCCTTCCTCTAAAAAAGATTTCTTTAGTTCTTCAACATTTGCGGGTTGACTACGCATCTTATTTTGAATTTCAGACTTCTGTTGTTTATAGTTGGCCAAATCATCCTGGACTCTTTTAAATTCGTTATCGTCAATTTCATTATTTTCCAAAGATTTACTAATAATAAGTTTCATACTCGTCAGCTTAGCTGCTGCGAGCGTACTTAATGCTTCATGCTTCTGCAACTTAGTATAAAATTTTTTGTTAAGGGCTTCCATACCAAAGCATGCCAGGCTTGTGGCAAGGCCAACAGCTTCAACAGCAATTCCTACGACACTTCCCACCCCCGTTGCAAAAAGAGTTATACCTCCTACAGATAATCCGGCCGAAACCACCCCCATGGCCATTGATGTGTTGTGTACAGAATTGAAAACCGTATTGTAACGGCGTTTACACCTCGAGTATTTTGCTTGTTCTTCTTCCAAATACTTCAACGCTTCTGTAATATTCATTAAACGGAATGAATCTGCCTTTAATGTTTTATCACGCTCAATAGGCTCAAGCTGCTCAGGTGGTATTTGTGGATACAAGTTCACCATTTTTTATTTACAAATATTTTTTTAATCAGCAATTACATTTTGCAACTCTTCAAAAGTATACAATTTGCTGGCATAATAAAATGCAACAAGATCAATGTGTTCAAGGTTTATGTAAGTTAGACGAACAAAAGTTGTTTTGTCGACCACCACCTTGACAGCTGGAATACTGCTCGAAACATTAATAACATCATTATTTTTTGTAATAGCAATAAAGACCTTTGATGATTCTGTTACTGTTTCATTCCATGTAAGTTTAATTCCTTGTGCAATTTGAGCCTCTTTAGCAGTAGCAACAGATTTCATGATAATTTCAAATACTATTGTCGCTTCTCTAGCCACGACTAAGCTTGCTGGCATAAACACAACAGAAGTATCTGATCTACCCTTTCTAGTTGTAAGAAGATACCGCCGTCTCTCATAATTTTCAACTTTCAGTTTTTCTCTGCTATTGTTGTCTAGGGCAAAACTTGGAACAAGGCTTACAATAAGCGGCCCAGAATTAACAACCTTCCTAAACACTAAGGCGCCTTCGTCATCAGTGTATACATAAGGACTAATAAATTCAATCTTTATGTCCCAGTCAATTGTGGGTGGTGGTGCCGGTACAGGTGAAACCACCCACTTACTACCTACATGTATTAAGTTGTAGGGCACATTATTTACAGGTGGAGTAGGTACAGTAACATCACGTAGCTGACCAAGTTTAGGAATCTGTCTTTCACCATCTTTCATGTCAACAATTACTTTCCTCTTGTACATGCCATTTGAATCAAGTTCAAAACCATATATTTCTCCAATTTCCCCTTCCTTCTCAAAATCCTGTACATCAGCCAAATCTTTCAACTCTGTTACTGGACATGCAACTGGTATGATTCTCGGCTTTGGACCAAGACCACTCATTTTTATAAACAAAAATAAAATTTATTTAACTTCCAAAACAACATAAAAATCATGCATTACAACTGGTTTACCATTCTGATTAGTTACAGATAAGCACAATGATTCAAAGAAACTAGAACCTAATTTTTTAAACTGAGAATTAGGAAATCTAGCAACCACACTTTCACAATATGGGGCAGTTCCAGTCGGCAAGCATCTTAACAAAGTTGAAGGCTTTCCATTGTGTACATTTTCAGTAGTGTTCAGTTCTTTCAAATGAACATTTAGCACTGTGTGTACTGACAAATGAACAGGATATCTGCCAGTTATTCTTGGTTTTTTTGGTGATAGTAGACTACCAACTGATTGTGACCAATCTTCATCTAGATGTGTTATTGTTTTAAAAAATCCAAGTAATAATAAAAGACTAATTGATAAAGAAAACTGACCACTTTTCGGAAAATCAATTGAAACAAGTAAATTAGCTGGGTTTAAAGTTGCTTTAATTTTAAATTCATTTTGAAGCCATTCAGCTAAAGTACAAAAGTCATAATATCCGGCCCGTAAAGTATCACCCTTTTCTAAACCATCGAGAGTTCCACTTACAGAATAATTTTCATCATCCGTTACATTAAACCACTTTACTGTGTAGAACATTTCATGGATAGCTACAGCCTTGCTACCATCACAATTATCAATCCCATTAGTTAACCACACTGGTTTGCTTGTGTCAAGATTTGTTAAGGTAATAAACATTTTTATTATCACATAAAAAAAAGGATGGAATTTAAATCACCAACCATTACCACTACAAACGCATTTCAATTTAATGTAGATGCTAAATATAATGTCGCCCCTACTTATGAACAGAAAATAATTCAACTAAATCAACTCGACATAGCTGTAAGCGAACAAGATTTATTTCAAGTCAAAGTACCCAACCCTTTTGATCATTACCTAAACCCTCCAATAACAGACGATGCTACTGCAAGAAAGTGGTCTTCAAGTCCACTACAGATGTTTCAAAACCAACTCAACTTTGCTATACTGTGTTCTACTACAGGCTGTGGTGTTTCATTTACAGATCACTTGAATCACTCAAACAAACTGATTAGGTCTGTGTATCGTTTTCATGTTTATTACCAGCTTAGACGTATACTGTCAGAACTGCATACACCACTACCCACTGAATCCAGTTTTAACAGGTTTAACAACCCCATGGATATGAAAGCATTTGAACGCATCTGTAATGAATTTAACATAAGCACTAAGTATGACTTCACACAAAAACTTGATGATCACCACGGCATTGGTACATTATATTATGCTTTGAGTCACAGACAATACCCTCAAGATTACTGGCCTCCCTACACTTCATTCTCATCAAAATCTGAAGTGTGGTTAGGCTCAATAGAACAGAAACAGTCTAACGCCTGGACCACATTTGTCTTGGACAGGAGTGACGGATTTACTCAAGCGGGAGTCGAGCGCGTAAATGAGTCTATCAGAACATATGTCTGGTGTATACTAGGTGCACAATCATTAACAAAATCTAATATTCTGAATGGAAGTGGAAAGTTCGATTCACAAAAACAGTTTCTCGCTAATCTAGAAGATTCAGTAAATTCAGTAGTTGATCTCCCATCAAGCATACAACGCTACCAAGACGTTCTCAGATATGCTAGATCAAAAGTTGACTTTGTAGTTGGTATTGGGTTATACATGTTGCCATCAGACCTTCAACTTCAAATGGGGACAATAACAAATTATAATAATGAAATAGTTGTTGCAGGTGTTGGTCAGAAATTAGGACTCAATCAATCTGTAAACTTGGGGGCCACAACCACACATGTTCAGTCATTAAAATCATTACAGACGGTAACACCCACGGCACCAGTAACATCATCACCTGTACAGACAGTAACAGCTCCAGCTTTGACACCGGTACCCATAACGATAACACCAACACCAATCCTTGACACACATGAGTCAGAGAGAACTGCATTGGTAATAGGTCTCACTGGATTAGGGGTATTACTTCTTTACCTGTTTCATTAAATAACCCACTATTAACCCTCCTACTGTCACCAAAAAGACCCACACATGTTCTGCCATAAACCCTACTGCCTTTGCCGCTGTACTAATCAACCAACTGACAACCGTGCCTAAAATACCAGGCAACGAGTCTACTGCTTTCAGAGCCAATTTCTTAAGCAAGTCTGATATGTGTGACAGTTGTTTCTTTACCCACGACTGTAAGTCTTTTGGATCTGTGGGGACTGGGGTTGGTGGTGCTGGAGGTGGAGAACCACCACCCGTTACAGCCAACACAACTGTACTGATAATAAACCCCAGAGCTGTAATTAAACTGGCAATTGTGATACCCTGTTCTCTGAAAAGTGTTTTAAGTCTCTCAGCCAGAGTAGTGTCTTCGTGAAGTATTTTCTGAATAGTTTCTCTAATCCTGTTGACCTGTGTTTTCAGTTTTTCCCTCCCGATACTAATCGCTTCTAACCTTCCTGATCTTTCTATCTGCAAATCATTTAATCTGTGTTGGATTCTTTCTTTCATTTCTGTGTCAAGATTCCCATTGTCTGCGGTAGCCAGTTTCTCTTTTTCACGTTCTATGTGTTTATCAAGCTCTCCCAGTTTGGCAAGATTATTAACCATCTCACCTCTTATTGTCTGCAGTGATTTATCTAACCCTATAATCTCCCGCATTGACAAAGGTGGATCTTCTATTGTTTTCATAGGGTCATTTATTTGTCCTTCAGTAAATGAAGTTTCTTGTATCACTGTGTTTGCTATTTCTGGTAGGCTTGTTACTGGTGCCATTTCAATTTCTTGCCCTGTTGGTAACTTTGTTTGCGTGTCTTGAAGCACACTAACCAGTCTTGGCGTGACAGGAGACCCACCAATACCAAGTTGACGCAAGGCACTAACACCACCTTCATTTTTTTATTGTACTTAAAGCCCTAAACCTACTAGGGTCTTTTTTGTTAGTCAATAGTACTTTTCCTTTGTCAACAGTATTTAAATATAAATGACCCTTGCCATCAAGTTCAAACTGGTTAGGGTCTATGTTGTCTGGGCGGCCACCAACATGATCATAAAATGAGTTCACTTTGGTTTCTAAAAGTTCGTGACGTAAACTGTAAATATTTCTTGTACCAGTCATATCTGTCATATCTGTTGTATTACCAAAATCATACGTGTCATCCATTTCAAAATCTTCATGATTAAATCCTCCCGCTGCCATTGTTTTATTAATTTAATATTTTTTTGTGCATAATAAAAATGACACAGTCCTACGGATCAAAGTTAGACCCACACAGAAAACTACGTGAACCTTTCGGTGTTAAAGCAGTTAGACAATCAATTGTCATCACAAACAATCCTAGTACTATAGACCAAAACCAGACTCTTACTGTCAAGTTTCCAAACCTAGGCCCCAGTGACGTTATTGTTCCTGGTACTGCTCGTCTTGCTTTTAATATTGAACTTTCATCGGACGCAGATGACAAAAGAACACTAGTTAACAATCTAGGTAGAGCAATTATTAAGAATATTAAAGTTAAACTTGAAGGACAGGAAGTGTTTAGTCTTGACGACGCTGATGTGTTCTACTGCTACACGGATTTGTGGCTTACACAACCAGAACGAGAGGATCGTATTTATCAAGGCATACAGTCAGATAGCATTATGAAAATTCGAATAAATGCATCAGACAAAACAACCACAGAAGCAAAGGACGTTATTGTGGCCGAAACATATGGAAATAGGTTTTGCATTCCACTCAAATTTGAAATCCTAACAGGACATTCGCCTTATTACCAAGGGGCACTAAATGACCGCCTGAGTTTTGAACTAACCTTCAATGATTACTCCAAAGTTATCAAATCAACGGATCTCAATGCATCATATAAGATCTCTAACATTTCCTTGGAATATGAGATTGTCACGCATACTGAACTAGCCAGACTCATACAAAATCAGTACCAGTCAAGACTTCCGATTTATTATGACAGAGTGATTAGACACAGTTTATTTAATAAAAATAAAAGCGACCAGATTTGGAATATCAACCTAAACACGCCTGCTAGGTCACTGAAAGGCATTCTTATGTTATTTACTGAACCTGAAAGTCCTTACAAAAGAGATTCAGAAAAATTTTACAATCCGAAAATTACACATTTATCCTGCACAATCGAAGGCCGACCTAATCAAATTTTTGCGTCTGGAATGATGGGATATCAGCACTATGATGAGATCACAAAGTATTTTGCTGGGGGAAGACTTAGAGAAAAATCAGCAAATATTGCGTGCAAAGATCTGCATCTGTATGACGTAAGAATCGGTGAATACCTGACAGACAAGTACGCACTGTGGCTAGATCTGCGTTCTACGGACGATCATTTCCTTCATGGTTCTGGCCGTATTATCGAAAACGGTAGTGACGGAATCTCAATTCAAATTCAGAAAAAAAACAGAAAAATCTGAAAATATAAATATATATTTGTATCTGATTTATGATGCGCAACTTAACATTTCTGAGTGCAGGCTAAGTAGTCACATATATTAAAAGTATTCACTTAGCTTTTAAGTTGTTTTGGTTTTAATCCTTCACAGCCCATTTTGAATACCGAAATCACTATAAAATCCGAACGTATTAGTAGGCACGTCACGCTTGTGCTGAAACACGGACTAAACTGAAAATAAAAGGCGTCGTTTCACTGAGGTAACAGTTTCACTACCGATTTCAACATTCCCAATTTTCACCTCGAGTGATCTAAAACCACTCTTAAAAACAGGGAGGGGTGTACTAGTAACTTGAATCATTTAGGTCTATCACTGGGATTAGAGTTATTGGGTTTTGTCTTTCAATTTAAATGCATCACGCGACAGTGACTACGCAATAGCTTAAGCATAAAGACCTATTGTTCAGAAATGTCACCCACTGGAGCGAAAACAGGAAACCGTTTCACAACCAATTTTCAAGCCCAACTTTCTGGTTATGAAAGAGATGCAATCTTGTAAACTCACATGACTACACAACAGCTGTCTCTACCTACAGGTTATGACGGCAATAACTGCACGCAACAGGAATCCGGTTTCATCACGCGACAGGGTTGAGTATAAAGGCCGATTGTTCAACAGCGCAATGTCCGGAAAAGCTGACGCAATGCTTGTTTGGGCCCGGTTGTTGTAAACATTTCTTAAAAACTAGTCACAACTCTTTCATTGGTGTATGTTGACCAATGCACATAAAACAGGGCAGGAACGTGGAAGTTGTGGCTATTGACTGTGAACAGTTGCCGCAAGCCACGCTAGCGGGTCAATGCAGGGCAGAACTCGTGAGGGCTCCGAATTTTATGCATAAAATTAACGTGAAGTGGGTCGAAAGTTTTTTCATCGTCGTACTGACCTGCCCTGTCTCGTCATGATGACTGCGCATTTATCCTCCGACACGCAGTTTGTTTTTGCGTATTCACTATTTCTCAGAAACACCAGAGAGAGAGAGAGAGAGACACACACACACACTATTTGGGCATAGAGGACTATTGTTTACCATGGTGGTATGAACAGGAAGTATTCTCAGGAAGGCCAACTCTGACAGCATTGAGTGGTGGGGTGTGGGGGGTGGGTGGTGTGTATTTCTCGGGAAGATATTTTAACTAGCCTTTTGTTTCCAAGGGGTTGGGGGACCTGACTGGGCAGATAATTCTGTTAAATGTATTTGGTCAAGTGCGTTTGTTTATTTACGGAAAGGATTAAATAAATCAATTGTTTCTGAAATGGGTGGGGTTGTATTCTCCTATATTGTATCTCTCAGGTCGCAATGTACATGGCAGTCTGACCAAATGGTGTTAAATTCTGGCTGCCCTCAAGGTTGTGAAATCTCTCCGACTTTGTTTTCTATATACACAGACCATATGCGTTGTCATACTGCCACTTTTCATCTCTTAAAGTCCTCAGGCGACATGGCTACTCCTACTCCAAAAAGAAGAAAGTCTGGCTGAGTACTTTGCACAGATAGTAGTATTAGAGACATGGTGCAGTTAGTTTTCTGGATATGAATGTACAGAAAACCAAGGAGCTCGTCATTGATGACAGGAAAGTTGATGATATTTTTGTACCTGTCTCAATTAATAATCAACCTGTAGAAGTGGTCACTGAATTTAAATACCTTGGCACAGTTGTTGATAGTAGGTTGTCTTTTACTGAAAACACCGATCTAATTAGGAAGATTACAAAGTAAAGTAGGCAAAAGCACTGTCAGGGGAGAGAAGTGTGCATGATAGACCAGTGATCATAGATCTACTGTGGTAAATGCACACACAAAAAAAGAGTTAGGAAAGAGGGGGTGCTCTAAGAAAAGTGACAGGAAGAAATGCATATAAAAGTGCCCCCCCCCCCCCCCCCCCCCCCCTTGCTGGAGAAAGGCAGGAACCTTTGCCTACCTGCAATGACAGCCACATTTTACTGTAGTGTCTGCAGGGGCATACATTCCATGCCTCCACCTAGAGCCAAATTTCCATGCACCCTAAAAGAGAACCTACTAAAAAGGGGGAAGGAGTTGTAGTCAATATTGTAGTAATAAATGAAAAGAAAAGGGGAGACTGCCAGTGCTAATATTTTAGGAAGATTACAAAGTAAAGTAGGTAAATATTTATTAGTGTCTTGTTGTTTTATGACGAGCCAAAAGCCAAATTTCTGTCGTGCTTTGACTCGAACAGACAATAAAGTTGTATAGTATCTGATAAAAAACAGTTTTTGTCAAAAGTCTATTTGGGACCTATTTCTGGGTCCCGTGCGACCTTGACCTTGGAGAAAAGGTCACTAACATTGGTATGCTTAGAAAGGTCTTGTCACAGTGTATCCTTGGGTCAAGTTTGAAGTCTGTGTCTTGATTGGTCTCTGAGAAAATGCCAACGTTAAAATTTAGTGCGGACGGCGGACGGATGACTACTGGCCCACAAAATACTCACTTTTGCTTCGCATGTGAGCCAAAAAGATGGATGAACCATAACCCACAAAGTCCCTTCTATATGAGAGTTGTCTTCACTGTCAAGGATCTCTACCTGTTGTCTTTGACCCGATTCTAATGTTAAAATAACTCCTATTGAAAAATAGCCTTGGTGAGAAAAACGTTATTTGTCATGACCATATTTTAGATTTTACGTATAGACTAGACAAATGGTGGAACTAGAATTTCACAGTAAAATTTCAGTCTTGCTATAATTTGTGTGAAGAGAGGTTGACTTTAACTAGATACATGATATACTGCTGTATATGCGCACGCTCTTGTGACAGTGCATCGAGTGTTGTCTGTGCGCGTGTGTGCACATATGTACATATATGTGTGTGTGTGTGAGAGAGAGAGAGAGAGAGAGAATTATGTCATATCAACAGTATTGTGTCAATGTCTGCATGGTGACGAAGTTGCTGTTTTTACGTCACCGTCACTGTCTGATTTTCTCCAAAAGTCGAGATTTTTACTTTTACTTTTTTTTCTGCAAAGAATTTTTACTGAGAAAGTTGAAAAGGTACAAAACTGGCTAATAAACTCATCTAAAGTCTTTCTCCAAGCTATCTAAATCGATTGGATTGATGGATTGTACATTACTTAACGTCCCGACAGCAACAAGGCTTTCTCAGGACGTGCCTGCACTGCTTGTGAAAAAAAAACAACCAACTAAACAGAACATTGAATGTATGTCGCCAGCCGGTCAAACACATTAAATAAACCTAACACATGGGGCCTAAATAAAGCTAAGACCATTTAGCAACACACATTCAATATCAAGAGCTACAGGCAGTGCAGACAGTAGGGAGAGTTTAAAAAAGGCAAATACAGGTGAATGGACAAAGGGTAGACAGAAACACATGCCCCAGAATAGAGAGAAAAACCCACCCTGTGGGGCTGACCAGGGTGACAATTTCAAGCGAATATGATAAAAATTACAGACTCAAATGTGGCTCAACCGAATATAAACGGTGACATTTAATGAGACAGTCCATTTTAATATGTTCAGAGGCTCTCTTAGGCACCCCTTGAATGAAGCATTTACTCAATTTTCAAGCGTGCACATACACAAATATAGGAAATTCTCGTTATTACACATGCACACACAGCCCTTCGTGCCAAAAGTACATTCTGCAGAGATGTTAGCGTAACTAGACATGATGTAATTTTTAGTTTTTTGCTTTTACATATACAGCATACACATAAAACATTTACAATGTCACAACAACTATAGAGGTGAAAAAAAGCACACAAAAAAATCAACACAAACAAAACTCAGAATATTCAGCCTGAAAACAAATGCTAATACAATCAAATTACATAAACAGAACAAACAAATGGTTAGACAACAAGTTCACTGTACATATTTTGGACTAACAAGTTGCCAATTTATCCGTTTATAAAATGTTCATAATGTGCCCATTTTATTATCAAGTCTGTGTGTTCCATGTAAAGTTTTGCATTGTACTTTTCAATGTTATACCCGTCTTTCAGTTCTCTACAAAAATATAGCATCATTGGCCTTCTCTTCCCTATTCTGCATTTATAAATATAGAATTTTGCCATCAGTATTATCAAATCAAATACTTTGTCCGTTTTAAAATTAATTACGTTTCCAAAAAGTACAAGTCTTGCACTGAAACTTAAATGACCTACGCTGTCACATTTTTCACCCATAACGCTTGTTAAGTTTACACAAAAAGGATTGTACATAACCACCTTTCCAAAATATATGTTCAATACTTTCTCTGTTGTTCATGCAGAAAGTACACTTAGCTGAACTTCAAATACCAATCTTTTGGAGTATTATATTTGTGCCAATAATTCTAATAATAATTATAGTCTGAAACCTCTTCAGTTTGACATCTTTTATTTGTTGCAGTTTCTGCAATGGTTTTTTTCCCAGTCTATATCATAGCTTAGTTGTTGTTTTTTTTAATCTCATTTATCTAAGCTTTGTGGATTTTTTTTTTATTCATTGTCAAGATTTCATAGTAATGCTTTGAGCCCTTTTGCACCGAGTAAAGGAGTTGCACGGATTTGGTTATCATTCATATCATTATGTTTAATGTGGATGTTAGCGTTGCAAATGTATGTTTGTATAGCTTTAATGCACCTACATATGTAAGAAAGTTGATATTTATACTATATTATGTTTAAATTCAATATACTTCCTTGGCTGCCCTACTTCATTACAGAGCTGTCCAATGCAGTATATCCCTTTTTGCCCATTGTATATACAAAATACATTTGTTTCCAATCTTACTATTCTCATTCCAAAAGATGGGCTCCACCAACACTTCTTCTGGCGTATTTGGTTCCACTTTGCACCTAAACCCCACAGAACATCTTTCATGATGTAATTTTTATCTGGTTACTAAAGTTGTCAGAGGTTGAGGCCTGCCCATCTATGACATCATGGACATGCTATTGAATTCGCTCCACTGCAACCAATCCCAAAAAGTCCCTTCTATAAATAAAAAGGACTTAAAAAGAGTAGAAAATCATTAGGAAGGTCTTACCCATCAGGTATCTGTGTACCAGGTTAGGAATGGAAGTTGTAAATAGTATTTGAGAAACATTTTTTTGTCATGCTGGACACTCTGCCCCCTTCACGCTACTTTAAATCCAACTCGCTGATAGTCCACGTGGGCACTCAGCCAGGAAGTAGCTAAAATGTGAGATGGTTGCTGATAAACAAATGCACACCATTCTAATTAAGTACAAATTTCAGGAAGAAAATAAAAACTGATAACATCCCTAAAATATGTCATAGGAAAACACTGAACTTCATCAAATATAAATGTCATTGAACAGTCCAGAAAAATTTATTTGTGTAACTCACTGATACTTCATTCATTCATTCATACAAGAATGGCAAAGCCCCTAGGGCTCATGTGCATGACCAATCCACATAATTAATTTGACCTTGTTACCTTGACCTTTCCCACAGGTTACTGAAATAAGCAGGTGTTCACACATAAGGAAAGGGTTGGCTGTTGTACCCACGAAATCCGTGTTTTCTCACAATTTACGCATTTTTCACTTTTGTCAACCTCCAATGACCCTTGACCTTTGTGAGTAGTGAACCAAATTAGTATGCATAAAATGGTCTTATCATCAGCTACCTTTCTGCTAAACTTGGCTGAAAAGTTTTGCAAAAATGCTGACAAAAACTAAAATTCTACCCCAAAAAAGAAGATATTTTCCACATCATTTGCTGATCTCTTGTGACCCTTAACTCTTTCCCATCGTAACATTCTCAGCGTGTCAGTTCCCTGCAGACATAGCAGGAAAAGGACGTGTGTTCCCTGATGACGTACATTTTTTGGGTAGATTAAATTAATTTTCACAACCTCCCAAGCTAACAACCATAGATAAATTGGGTATCGTTGGAAAGAGCATTAAAAGTACTTTTGAAAACTGCGCGCGTTTGTGGATCAGTTTAGTGGAAAGTTGAACCAATTTGATTATTATGCAACAGAACAAACATGGTGGAGCAAAAAATGAGAAACGCGGTTTTGGTAGCAACAGTGTAAGCACATGCAACGAAAAACCCAGATTTACTCACCAACATGGCAGAAAATTGTATTCCACAAGCAAAGAAATCACACAAGAGATCTGTCCCTTCCTGAATCACAATTTTATGAGTATAAAATCACTGTTGAAACCGCGCTCATGAGGATCGAACAAGCTCATCGTCGGAGACGATTCAATGCACGTTGACGGCCACTTTGGCCTTGTTCTGACACCATCGAACAAGGGCATTCACTTTCAGATATTTAAGAAATGGTTGGCGAAACATATTATAGTGGTTGCTTCCCTTAGACCGATAGCTCTGCTTCATGCGATTTTTTTAACAATGCAACTCTAGAATACTAGCGACTCACCTATAGACGGCACGAGCATAACGCTATAAAGTAAACATTTCGATGGCTAAGGGTTTGTTTGGGCTAACGCTAAACCGGAAGTGTTCCGATTGGAAAGAGTTAACCTTTCCGAGGGTTGTCCAAATTAGCATGCATAGGAAGGTCTTACCATCAGGTATCCCTGTACCAAGTTTGGCTTTGAAGTTGTGAATAGTATGTGAGAATAAACAACTTTTGTGAAAATACAGCTATTTTTTTTTTACCTGTTTCCTGATCCCTTGTGATCCTTAACCTGTCTGAAACCAAATTAGAGTTCATAGAAAGGTCTTGACATCAGGTATTTTTGTACCAAGTTTAGGTTTGAATTTGTGAATAGTATTTGAATAGGTATGTTTAGAAAGGCCACAGAGTATCCTTGGCCAAGTTTGAAGACTGTGGCTTAAATAACTGTGAAATTTACCCGAAATATTAATAAATTGTGTTGTACCGTTTTTTCGAAGCGTGTTTCTTTCTCCGTTGGGTACTTCTTTAAATAACTGTGGCTTAAATAGTCTCCAAGAAAATGCCAGCTTACAAACAGGACGGCTGGCGGACGGACGACCACTTTTGCTATCGCATGTGTGCCACAAATGTGGACACCAAACCTGATGTGGCATGTGTTCAGCATAGAGATCCAGTGCAAAAAGAATGCATGTAATAGTCTACAGAGTAACGTCAACAGGTGACAACTCAGGTCCTTGACAATGAGAGACTGCACTGGCACTTTTGCTTAGTAAAAGAATATTATATGGAGCAACATTTTTCTTGATATAGTGCTGATAACTGGCAGATATAATTATGAGACCTGAATCAAAATGTCCAAGTTAAAAGACGAGGACATTTTGATTCGGGTCAAGTAATCACATCTGTCGATTATTGGCACTATATGAAGCGAAATGTTGCTGAATATAATCTATGTACCCAGTCCAAAACAAAACTACCTCACATCATTCATTCTGCGGTTGATTGCGGTGTTCAGACAAAACACATGAATGGCTGTCAAAAGCATATCGCTGTCGACTCGGAGCGTAGATTTCATCCGACTATGAAGACATTGCTGTTTTGTATAGCCTTGCATGTTACTGAGTAAATTCTACTTGTAAATAGCGCGCATAATTATGAAAAATGACATCAGGTTTGTTTATTTAGTTCTTTTCTCAGGTTGTCAATATTGCCAGCTGACATCTCGTCAATTTCACTAGTCAGTGGAGTGACTGGCATCTATTATCCATTTGTGTGTGGGTATAGGATATAAATTTTGAGTCCCTACACAATAAGAATTATTTTATTACCGCTACACATAAGGAGCATGTTAATGTTGCAGTATGAAAATATTTTATGTTTCCATTTTGAAAAATGCAATTATCAACGAGTCTTCTTGGCGCGCAAGGGGTTTTGGGAAGGAAAGTATAACAAGCAAGTTCATGAATATTAATCTGCTTGTTATACAATACATCAGTACATGTGTCAAAGAAGGACAAACTTTATGGAGTGGGTACATTATTAGTTGTTCAGATCAACAACAAAATGATGACTTTTGGTCACATCGAGACGTCGCTAGAACACACTCGTGGCTGAAGCCGCTTGTGTGTTCTAGCGACGTCGAGATGTGACCAAAAGCCATTATTTTGTCATGGATCTAAACAACAAATTTGTCTCGATTCACTACCACATAAGAGTCATATCAAAAACAAAAGCGACACTTACTTGCGACTGTCAGACATGTCTTGGTGCCGAGACAGTTCACACACGTGTGTCATGCACATCCGCACAAGAATTTGGAACATAGAACCACGCATCCTAACCACTGAAGCACTTAAAAAATAGAGCCCATCCATTAAACACTTCGGTTACGTTTGTGCATTTTCTTCCCTCTTTTGACAAACATCTTTTGTACAATGAATTTTAGGCCATACTGACGACAGCTTTACTTGTAGTTTGGTGTGGAACTATGACGCAGCACAGAACACACCGAGTTTCAACTATGACATCCTCCTTCCTTCCTCCAAATGAACAGAAGGCTACACTCTAACGCTGTATGAGCGCAATCGCAAGTGTACGATTCTGAGGAAAAACTAGCCAGGCGGGAAATTAACACCGACGCTTAGGACCGAAATCTCCAAACTTTCAAGTTGCTCTCAGAAGGACTGTAGTACAATTCTAGAGACAGATCGAGCATGATAGTTCAAGGGTGGTGCCAGAATAGCTTGGCGCCTATGGGCGCCAAGCTATTCTGGCACCACCCTTAAACTATCATGCTCAATCTATGTCTTGCTGTGGCGTGTCGGGGCTGAATGAGTTAAAGTTGAAAGCTTATTGAATAATATTTCTGTCATGAAGACTCTCAGTGATAATCCAGAACCATAATAGCAGTTCAGTAAATATTCTCCAAACCACTGTATTCAACAAACTATTGTGGTGGTATTGACAACATACACAAAAACTGGAGTGTACGGTACTGTAAGTCTATTACTATTAGTAATAGACTTATGACAGCACTTATAGAAATGTAACATTCAATTTATGAAGACACTCAGTAGTACACAATCGGGATAAAGTCAATATCCATGGTTCCATACACTTGGATATATTATTAGGTCCTTTCTCCATACTTTTCGAGGTGAATGGTTTTGGAGAATGTCTACTGAACTGCTTATCTGGACTGTCATTGAGGGTCTTCACTAAAAGGAAGTTGATATGTCATTCAAAGGTTTAAAATTTTAATTACACATCAGTTTTTGTTTGTTTTTTGGGGTTTGGTTTTTCCCCTGGCTTTTTTTTTTGGTTGTTGTTGTCTCAGAATTGTCCGCTCTCTTTTGCATTGATACAGTGTGACTGTGCCGTGTGTTGGACTGTTTCATTCACAGTGACACGGAGGTTGGGCTATACCATGAAGATTATGTGTCTGCACTGAATGACTTATACGCTTTTAAAAATTTATTCTTAATGATGAAAGAGAAGCGAATCGCTGCATGGTGTCTGCGGAACGCGAAGCAGACGACAACATTAGCAAGCGCCGGAGAGCTATTATTAGAAAAATAGGCCCTAGATATTGGTGCGCTTTTGACAGGTGAAGGCCATCATATTTGTACGGAGAAATGTGACACTGTGTTTTGTTACCATGCAGTCTTCCTTCTTTGTGCTCGTGTGACATCATGTGCGAATCGAGACAAATATTACAGTACTGTATGTTCACATAGCTATATACTGACCATGTACGAAGCCAAATGGCAAATGTAAAAAAGAAACAGCAACATCAAAAGCTGGAACAATCGGTCAATCATAATTCATCTTTGGTTCTCATTCTGCAAATCTGCACAAAATTACAACCATCCACCTGATCCTTGTATCGCTTCCTGACAGTATTGTATGGGCAAAGCTCAGAATGACATCCAGGAATCTTGACCACTTTTTCATTGACTATAAGTTTGAGGTAATACTCTGGTGAGTGCTCAAAGTCCTCGTCTGTGTTGAGATACTGTTCTGGAGGCTCACACTCATACAGAATAAACTGCAGGTTAGCAGCAAAAGGCAGGATGAAACTGGTGCGGAACTGTCGTCCTTTCTGCTTGGCAAAGTTGTCTGCCCTCAGTGGCTCACTGTCATTATAGAGCCCAAGGGCGGTGTACAGAGGGCCCAGGGTCTCCGCATGGCCAAATGCAAACTGAGCAATGATGTACCTGCAGCCATACAGAACATCTTAATTTGGTAAACAAACACACATGATTCCTCTTCAACAGAAGAGCAATGTATCTATTAAAAAGATATGTAGATATACACATTTTGGAAAAACAATCACATTCACAACCAAAAAAATGTGTTTAATGCCTCTGGCTGGTGAATGATCACAATCCTGCCTAGGATAGGTACTGTTTCCTATTTATATGCACATGACTGCTCTGCTCTGTACTCTCTTGTACCTGAAATTTGGATTTTTATCTTGAGAGAAATTTTCCAATCAACTGCTGTTAATTGGACTCCATGAGTCTGCTGTTTTGTAGGCTGACTGCCGATCTCATGATGACTGCAATGATATAATTTTTATTGTGAAAAGTTGTGTTTTTGCTTTGATCCGACTGACTTTCTGTTCTCGGACAATGAATGTGACTACAGTTGAGTGTCTGTACCATGCACTGCGACTGTGCTCTACACTGCACAGTGTTATGCTGTGATGTACTGTGTTGATCTGCGAACTTCGACTGTCCCACCTATACCATAGTGCCTGTTCTGGAGTGAACTATGTTTGTGTTTGCTGGCACAGTGTCTACGATTTATGACACCTCCTAAAGAAAAAACCAAAGGTAAAGACACTGACAGCAACGCCACAAAGCGTCAGCTTTCCCTCACTCTGGCATCTACATCTAACAAGGCTGAGTCGAAGAAGCCCAAAGCAGCAAATAAAGTTGGAGGTCTGGATAGCTTGCTCATATCAGCTCGCGGGATGGACTTGGAAGCCCATCTGTCAGCAGACAAGGTGGACAAGAGTGACATTCACGAGACTGTATTAACAAGAGTTAATTGAAGCACTCAAACATTCCAGCCTGGCTGCAGCCAGCAAAGGCAACAACAGCTTCGGACAGATGGTACCAGCCTTAGTGATGGCAGTTGCTGTCGGTGAGGCAATTGACCATCACTTTAGACAGACAGAGAGAGAAGGACATGCCCACCTCACAACAGCTCAGGGCCACCATGGAAAGGTTGCAGTCCCAACGTACTCTTGATGCGCTACGAGAACAATGCCCTAGAGCAAAACGGCGGACGAGAGACCATAAGGATCCTTTGGGTGCCCGAGTGATCAAAGGCTGGGAAGATGCGGAGGGTGGCAACATGGAAAAGAATCTTGAGGGGAAAGTCCTTAAGATCATCAAGGACTGTGGTGTAGACATCAAGCCCGAGCATACCTCAGTTATGCACCGTACCAGAAGAAGATGGCGTCGGGGGTGGGCCATACTTGTTGGCTTTGTATCCAGGAAGCAAAAAAGGGATGTCATACAGGCCAAGGGTTTGCTCAAGGGAAAGGCTGGTTACCGAAGGTCTTCACTGAGGATCTGACGCCCCTGTGTGCCAAAATTCTCAAATACACCAAGAGAATTGAGTGTGAGGAGCCAGCCTGAACGATTGAGAGGAAGATTTGGGCAATGAAAAGACATCCCCAAGGTGCCCCCCCAACCCCCACCCCTCCTCAGTCAAGCCAATCTCTATTGAAAGCCCTGATGTCTTGTTTAAATTAGGGATGGACTCTGTGGACTACAAAGAATTGGGTCTGGATTACTTGCTCTTTGCCTACGACCCCCCCTGGGGGAGTGGCCCGCCCGTGCACTGCTCTTGCTGAAGACAGTTGGTCTACAGATCTCAGTGAAAAAGGTAACACTAATTGCCTGCATTGTACTTCACTTTGTCACACTGATTCATGTTCAAATATAGTTGTGTTCAAATGCAGGCATTATTTTAAATTAAGACTTTATTATTTCCCACAACTCATTTTGTCAGGACAAATCAGACGTTATAACCCAGAAGTCTAATGACACATACTTTTTGCTCAATATTCACACTGAATGTAAATGTGATCTCACTTCAAATATGGGATGGCATCAAATATGGGATGGCAAGCAGGTGTTGAACATACGCATTTAGACGATTCTGGTGGGTCTGTATGAGTGTCAAAACAGGCTGCTATTATCGGATCATGCTGTGAGTGAAGTTGATGCAAAATCACGATGCCCAACAAATCTCATTCACAAAGTCAGCTAATTTTATGCATGCTACTTGGTAGTCTGCATATTACAACTAGCGTAAAAACTGCCGTTTCTCGTGCATCTCTGCGCCCTGACCCATTGACCATGTCGCGACACAATGACCCAGTTACATTGTGCCACCACACACTCCTTCCCATTGGTCAGCTGAAGTCAGGCAGTGTTGATAGCAATAAAAGTGTCTGTTTTGTCTGCTAAGGCAGTTGTCAATGTAATGCCTAATTTATCACAAGAGGTATATACACTCATGTTTTGTTTTTTCTCCAAATGTTGTCGCTGCCAAACAGCACAACGATCTGCCCATCCAAGAGGATTCTGTTTATGAATGAAAGTCTGTGTGTAGTTTTTTTGCTGATGCTGCTATAGACCATTTTGGATCGTATGTAGGAGAAGTTATTACCTCACAGTCTAATAGTTTAGTCTCGAATAGCCCTACTGTCTGTGGAGTGGAAACTTTGCTTGCTACACATGATTTTGTCAAAAGGTCTCATGAGCTAACTATTGCTGATATTGTCCATGACACAAATGATGCGACGTCTGATGACAGTCTTGGTAGTTTGCCACATATTAACTTTGTCAAACTTTCGCATGTCTTACCCTTTAACAAAGCTACTGTTAAAGATTCACACACTGTTGTTATCGACGTTAATCCTGTCTTTGATCCTAGTAATGTACTCACTAACCATTGTGTCCTAGTGTCTAATGCTACCTTCTTTTAACATTTTGGTTACAGATCCTAATGCTGTAACACATACATCTTATGCACATGTCGCACAGCCTGATATTTCAATACCTGCTCCTGATGTTCTTGAGCCCAAACATGTTACATGCATCTCATGTAATTGTTACAAAGCTGAGTACTTGTACACATGATGTGTTTGTTACAGAGCCTGGCACTGTGACAAGTGCATTTGTTTTATTTGTCACAGAGCCTAATACTGTGATATATGCAGCTGATGTACATGTCACAGGGCCTAACAATGTATTGCCTAATCCTGTTGCTTTGACTACAGAGTCTAATGTTGCATTCTTTAATCCTGATGTCATTAACTAGCCTGGTAAGCTAGCATTACCTGTCTCTGATACTTTTGTCAAATTTGTGAATGCTGTATTGGATTCCCCTGATGTCAGGGCCAAAGAAAATAATGTTCTTATTGAAAATGATATGTGTTCTTACCCAGTCTGTGATTTTGTTGACCACAGCTATCCTTGTACTTACCTGATTATGTAAATGACCCTGTGCTTACAGTGAGAGTGTCGACTGATGAGGCCATTAATAAGTTTATACCTTCTTCTGATATAGCTTTTATGGCTTTGAATGTGTGCGGCCTGTCATCTAAACTTACTTACTTACGCCTGTCACCCCTACCCGGGTATAGGCCGTCGACGAGAGACCTCCAGCAACTCCTGTCCTGTGCTTCTCCTTCGATTCTACTCCAGGTGGTTCCCAGTCTCTTGATGTCTGCTTGGAGGTCTCGACGCGAGGAGTTTCTCGGCCTACATCTTTTCCTCTTTCCCTGGGGGTTCCATGACAATGTCTGCCTAGTGATACTGGAAGCTGGCTTTCTCAGGCTGTGTCCGATCCATCCCCATCTTCTTCGCCCAATTTCATTGTCTGCTGTTATCTGCTCTGTTCTCTCCCAGAGTCTGACGTTGCTGATCTTCTCTGGCCAGTGGATTTTCAATTCTTCTAAGGCAACTGTTCATGAAGGTCTGTACTCTGTTGACTGTGGTTTTTGTCAATCTCCAAGTCTCTGCTCCATATAGGAGAACTGCTTTTACGTTGGAGTTGAAAATCCGGACTTTGGTGTGTTGTGACAGCTCTCTGGAACTCCACACTTTTTTTAACTGGAGAAAGGCTGCTCTGGCTTTACCGATTCGTGCTCTGACATCTGCATCAGTGCCGCCTTTTATGTCTATGATGCTCCCGAGATAGGTGAAGGACTCCACCTCCTCCAACGGGGTGCCAGCAAGCAAGACTGGTTCTTCCCTGGTTGTGTTCAGCCTCATTGTCTTTGTTTTCTGTTTGTGAATGGTGAGGCCCACTTGGGACGAGATGTCAGCAAGCCTCGTGGTTTTGTCCTGCATTTGTTGATGAGTGTGGGACAGTAATGCCAAGTCGTCTGCAAAATTGAGGTCGTCAAGCTGTGTCCACAGTGTCCACTGTATTCCACTTCGTCTGTGCTCCGTGGTCATCTTCATGACCCATTCTATGGCCAGTAGGAAGAGGAACGGAGACAGCAGACACCCCTGCCTGACACCAGTTCTGACCTGGAGCTCCCTGGTGAACTGCCCTTCGTGGATCACGCGACATGTCATGCCATCGTAGCTGCTCTTGATCAGGCGGACGAGCTTTGTGGGTACATCGTATTGTCGTAGGAGTTTCCACAGAGTCTGTCGGTCCACGCTGTCAAATGCTTTCTCATAATCCACAAAGTTGACGTACAGCGGGGAGCTCCACTCCAGAGACTGTTCCACGATGATGCGGAGAGTGGCGATCTGGTCTGTACATGATCGGTTCTTCCTGAATCCTGCTTGCTGGTCTCTCAGCTGGGGGTCAACGGAGCTCTTCATTCTCTCTAGGATGATCCTGTTGAAGACCTTTCCTGGTACTGACAGCAAGGTGATTCCTCTGTAGTTGGAACACTTGCTCAGGTCGCCTTTCTTGGGAAGCTTGATTAGGTACCCCTCCTTCCAGTCAGCTGGCTTCACCTCCTCTTCCCAAATCTTTCCAAACAGTGGGTACAGCATCTCCACTGTTGTCTCTAGGTCTGCTTTCAGAGACTCCGCTGGGATGCCATCTGGCCCTGCTGCTTTGCCATTCTTCAAAAATGTCACTGCTCTTCTGATCTCTTCCCGGCTGGGTCTGTCACAGCTGATGGGTAGGTCGGTCTCTGCCGGCTGGATGTCAGGGGGGTCGGGTGGGCTAGGTCTGTTCAGTAACTCTTCAAAATACTCGGCCCATCTGTCGAGTTGGTCTGCTCTGTCTGCAATAGGCTTGCCTTCTTGGTCTTTTACTGGTCTTTCTGTATGGCCATACTTACCCGACAATCTTCTGGTAATGTCGTAGAGCTGTTTCATGTTGCCGCTGCCTGCTGCCTTTTCTGCCTCTGCTGCCAGGCTGTCTGTGTAGGCCCTCTTGTCTGCCCTGATACTCCTCTTCACCTCGCGGTTGGCTTCCGAGTATTCCTCCTGTGCCCTTACTTTGGCTGCTCTCGTGCGACTGTTGTTGACCGCTGCTTTCTTCTGCTTCCTCACTTCTATCTTCTTCAAGGTCTGTGCCGACAGCCAGTCCTTGTGATGGTGTTTCCTGAACCCTACAGTGTCTATGCAGGTTGAGTTCAGCGCATCTCTAACTGCCTTCCACTGCTGCTCTGTGGTGACCGCCTCCTCTTCATTTACTAGCTCCTGTAGTGCTTGAAACCGGTTGGACAGCACCAGTTTGAACTCTTCTCTAACTCCAGTTTCTCTCAGGAGGCCTACATTATAGCACTGTCTTCTTGCTGTCTCTGTGCGGCTTTTCTTTAGCTTGAGCTTCATTCTTAAGGTAAGCAGATAGTGGTCTGAGGCGACATCTGCTCCCCTCCTCACTCGAACATCTTAAAGGGATCTTCTAAATTTCTTGCTAATGCAGATATGGACTATTTGGTTCTCTGTTGTATGGTCAGGTGAGACCCAAGTTGCTTTGTGTATTCTTCTGTGTGGGAAGATGCTGCCTCCAATGACAAGTCGGTTTAGAGCACAAAAGTCTACAAACCTCTCCCCGTTCTCACTCATCTCCGAGCCTAGTCCCTGTCTCCCCATCACCTCTTCGTATCCGGTGTTGTCCTCCCCTATTTTGGCATTAAAATCGCCCATGACGATGGTGATGTCTCGCTCCGCACATTTGTCCACGGCACTCTGGAGTCGGTCGTAGAACTCTTGTTTCTCTTCCTCGTCACCGTCATTGGTGGGCGCATAACACTGGATGACGTTCAGCTTGAGCTTTTTCTTGGTTCTAAAGGCTGCTGTGATAATTCTTGGCCCAAGAGGTTCCCAGCCCATCAGCGCTCTCTGTGCCACTGGTGACAGCATGAATGCTACTCCTTCTGTATGGGGGGCATTCTCTTCTTCATGACCTGAATACAGAATCATCTCCCCACTTAACAGCCTTTTCTGGCCAGACTGCATCCATCTGGCTTCACTGATACCTAGCAGGGAAAGGTTGTACTTTTGCATTTCCACTGCTATCTGGGCGGCCTTGCCGCTCTGGTACATGGTCTTGACGTTCCATGTGCCCATGGTTGTGTCCCTGGATAGAGAGAGGCGGCTCGGTCCTGTGGCTTCCGAAGACTTCCGGCTTTCACCACAGGACGTCACAAGTCTTCTGGTAGAAGAACCTTCCTCCTCCAGGAAAGGAATTACTGTTAGTCTTTTCGTCTGCGTTTTTGTAGCTATTTCCTTTTTTGCAGGGTGGGGAAGCTACCCCCACGCCCAACCCCCTTACTAGGAGAACCAGGGGTTTTCTGTCGGGGTCACCTTCCCTTAGACCATGTTGGTTCACGGCACCTTATTTCATTCGGTGCACCCCTCTCACGAGGGACCCCTTATCCACCACCCAGGGGACGCGCCTCAACGCCATATGGTCCCAGCGCGAGGCATCTAAACTTATGTACCTCAATTTTGTGGATTTGATAAGAACGTACATCGTATGCCTGCCTGAAACACAATTGTGTGATGTCAAAAAGGTTTCCATTCTGGTTATGCTGATCTGGTGTCATATGCATTTTTGTGAAAGATTATATTGCTGATCATAAAACTGTTTGTAATGGAACAGGGTTGTTGAGGAGTCAAGAAAGTATTACTTATTTACTGATGTTGACATTTCTGATGATATTTCGTTGAAGAAGGTTAACAGCTCTGTTTACAGTTTTACTGTGGGTGCTGCCTATGTTCCCTCAGAGGGGTCACTGTACACAAACAGGGATTTTTTGGGGGGCACATCTTGTGGATTGTATAGTTTTACTTGCAGACTGTAATGCTTGGTGACTTTCTTTTTTTTGCTGCTCCAAGTTTCCTTTGCCGACCTCAGACAACCCCAGCGTGCTCACCCAGATCCTCAAGTTCCAGCCAAACTCCTGGCCCTGCTGCTATATGTCAGGTAGTAGGGGACTCCCTCCGGAGGAAACTCCGCACTGTTGCTGAGTCACTTCCGTGGTGTTCAGTGTGGCCTCCAGGTGAGCACACCTACTATTCCCCCTACTTATGACACTGTTTGCTAGTCACGGAGTCGACGAATGGGAGATCCCCCCAGAGGTGGCGAGTCAACCACTACGTTCTTTCACGCACAGCAACAGGGTCTGGCCGAATACAACTGCGCACCTAGGGCTCCAGGAGGACTGGGCTGAGGTCACCATAAGGAGACTTGAGGGATCAGAAACCTGGAACAGCAGTTTTCATTATGAGGATGAGGATGCCATGGTGGTCCATGTGGCTTGGTACTGTGTGAAATGGCTGTATTGAACACTTTCTGTCATAAATATCCAGCCACCTAGGGCTCCAGGAGGACTGGGCTGAGGTCACCATAAGGAGACTTGAGGGATCAGAAACCTGGAACGGCAGTTTTCATTATGAGGATGAGGATGCCATGGTGGTCCATGTGGCTTGGGACTGTGTGAAAGGGTTTTGATTGATTGATTGTACATTGCTTAACGTCCCGACTGTGAAAGGGCCGTATTCAACGCTTTCTGTCATAAATATCCTGGTGTTAACCAGGCCTGGGAACTGCAGACACCTGCAGTGCCAGCCGTGTAATCATTCACACCTTAAGATGCGTCATAACTTGGGTAGCACCCCCAAAGCCACACCCGTGAAGTGCGCGAGTCTCGGCTGTGTGGCATCAGCCTTCCCATTGAGTTCATGGTACACCCGCTCTGGGTAGGAAAAATCCCACTTGACTCGTATCTCCCAACGGCCAGTCCGAGGCACTAACCACTGTGTTTTGGAGGCCAGTAATGTTTGATGACTTAATGCTCGGACGGGTCCGTTGGCAGATTTTGTGAACGAAAATGTTGATGATGGTTTGAATGCTGTATTTAGTGACACTGAACAGCTTGCTATACTGAACCATATGAATGTTGATACGTGTATCAATAATATGGGATTCCAACTGACTGACTTTTGTTAATTGTTAATGGCAGAGATGGGGTTGATATTACGCATGGTAAAATGACGTGTAAAAACATTAGTGATAATTGTTGATAATGTTTGGTAGCTTGGAACTGTTTCCTCTGTTTGCAATACGAGTATGGACATGCAGTGTGTGCAAAAAAGTATCTAAATGTAATATGTATATATTATACCATCATCATAATCAGAACGTGCACACATGCATTTAAGAAACATCCAATGTCTTAGACGTTCTGTCTCTGTTTGTCTGGGATTAAACCTTTTGGGCGGTGCTCACACACGTCTATCTATCTATCTATATCCTGTAGTCTTGCCGACCGTTGGGGCACCACTGATGACTTGGCAACCAGGTCCCTCCATTCCCCTCTGTTCTCTGCCTTTCTTAGCTATCACCCAGCCTCAGTCCTGTCCACTCTGAGATATTGTCCTCCCATCTTTTCCTCTGTCTTCCTCTCCTTCGTCCTCCTTGCACAGTGCTTTGCAGGATTGTTTTGGCAAGCCCTGCTGAACGCGTGACATGCCATACCACTTCAGTTTGCGTTTTTTCACAATGGTTAATAGGTCTTCATAGGGCCCGATGGCTTGCCTGATTCTGCTTCCCACTTCCTCGTTAGTGATGTGATCTCTGTATGAAATGCCAAGCAGCCTTCGAAAACATCTCATTTCAGTGGCTTGTATCCTCCTTTCAAGATCTGCTGTGAGGGTCCATGACTCGCAGGCATACAAGAACACTGAGATGACTAAGGAAAGCATCAGTCTGATCCTGGAGCAGAGCATGATGTTTCTGTCCTTCCATATGGTCTTCAATCTTGTCAGTGCTATTGTTGTCTGCGCAATCCTGGACAGTATTTCTGGTTTTGATCCCTCATCTGTGACAATGGCTCCTAAATATTTGAATTTATTAACTGTTTCCAGTTTTTGGCTTCCAATCATGACGTCGGTGCCAATGCCACTGGTGTTATTTGTCAGCAGTTTGGTCTTCTCTGCACTGATTTCCATCCCATACGCAATGGCTGTACTGTCCAGCTTTTCCACCAGCTGAGCTAGCTCCTCTATTCCTGCAAGGCCATCAATGTCGTCCGCAAAGTGCAAGTTCGTGATTGTTCTGCCTCCAATACTGACAGTTCCTTCATGATCTTTCAGAGCGTCTGTCATGATTCTTTCCAGGAAGATGTTGGAAAGAGTAGGTGAGAGCAAGCAGCCTTGTCCGACTCCAGTCCTAAACCAGTTTCCTATTTTGCCGTTGAAGCAGACTGTGCTAGTGGCCTTGTTGTAAAGGTTTGCTATGACATTGATCAGGTTGGCATTTATGTTGTATAGCTTCATGGTGGACCAAAGGGCTGCATGCCACACCCTGTCAAACGCTTTCTTAAAATCCACAAAGACATGATAGAGGTCTTGCTGGTGCTGGAGGTACCTCTCACATAGAACTCTCAGGTTGAAGATCTGCTGAGTTGTGCTGCGCCCTGGTCTGAAGCCTGCCTGTTCCTCAGCTATGATTTCCTCTGCCTGTGGCTTCAGCCTGTTCAGTAGGATCTTTAACATGACTTTGCTTGGGTGGCATATAAGACTGATCGTGCGATAATTCTGGCATTGATGTAAGTTACCTTTTTTGGGGGAGAGTTATTATAAGTGATTGTGTCTATGATGTGGGCCAATCCCCTGACTGCCAGATCTTATTGCAGATTGTTAGTAAGGCGCTTATCATGTCTTCTCTCCCTTTCTTGGACTAGTTCTGCAGGGATGTTGTCTGCTCCTGCTGCCTTCCCTTTTTTCAGCGACTTCACTGCAGCCTCTACTTCTTCTCGGAGGATGGGATAGTTGCCATTGTTGGTCACGGGCGGGTTGACAAGTATGCCTGGGTCCCCTGTTGCTCGGTGGTTGTACAAATCTGAGCAGTCCATCTCTTCAGTATGTCATGGTCTTCTGTAAGACAGTTCCCTTCACTATCTTGAATGATCGAGGAGTGTCCTTGTTTTACAATGGTCAGGTCTTTCACCAGCTGGTATGCTTTTTTGCTATTATTTTCTTCTATGTGTTTACACTGATCTTCACGCCACTTATTCTTTGCCCTTTTCATGCTTTTCTTGATATCCTGGTTAATTTCCCTGTATTGTTTAGCTCCTTCTACCTCTGATTTCTTTTTCTTTAATTCTCAACGCTTGTCACATAGAACAAAGATGTCAGCTGTAACCCAAGGTTTCTTTGCTTGTCGGTGTTTGCCAAGGATCTCACTGGCTGTTTGGGTTACAGCAGCGTTAAATGTGTCAATCAGTGTGTCCACATCCGTGTCTTCAGCACCAAGAAGTAGCAGTGGCGCGAATTTTCCTCCTATCTTTGCCTGGAAGGCTTCCGCTACCTCTGGGTCTTTCAGTTTCTCGAGGTCAAACTTGATTCTGGTGGGACCCTGCTTGTTGACCTTCTTTAGCCGGAGTCGGAAGATCATCATCACTAAGTCATGGTCGCTTCCAATGTCTGCTCCTGGAAAACTTCTTGTCTTGGCAATGATCACACTGGTTTGGATGCGACTCTTCACCATGATGTAGTCAATTTGGTTATGGTGCTCTCCATTCGGGCTGTGCCATGTCCACCTTCTGGATGCTTTGTGTGGGCCAAACGTGTTCATCAGCTTTAGATCATTTGAGCTGGCAAATTCCAAGAGCCTTAAGCCTCTGTCGTTGGTCTCTGCATTGCACACACATGTATAATATACTTCGGACATTGGGAATATGTTCTCACACATGTTGAGCTCAGCTGAACAAAAGAACCAATTGCATCAGTAGAAACTCAAAGAATTTGAATGGCTGTTGTTTTGTAAATGTCATACTTGACAGCCGCACGTAAATTGCACATTTTTCAAGATAAACTCATCATATAGGATCTCATTTGAAAGATCTCAACCAGACATATTTGAATATACATAGGTTTCAAGTGTACTCGGTATGCTATGTGTCACCTGGTATAGGTCATGTTATCTGCAGCTGTTTCACCTGTAAGGTAAACAAAAGCGCAAGTTTTCAAGATAAACATATCAAGCAGATCTTACTTGAAAACCCTCATAGAGAGAAATCCAGATACATAGGTTTCAAGTGTTTACTGTATTTTTACAAAGTTTTAACCATATAGATTGGTTGTACATTGCTTAACATCCCGACAGCAACAAGACTTTCTTACTGCTTGTGAAAAAAAACCTAAACAGAATATTGAATGTATGTCACGAGCCGGTCTAATACACTAAATAAACCTAAGACCATTTAGCAACACACATCATAATATCAAGAGCTACACGCAGTGCAGACTGTAGGGAGAGTTCAAAAAAGAAAAATACAGGTGAATGGACCAAGGGTAGACAGAAATACATGCCCCAGAATAGAGGGGAAACCCCACCCTATGGGGCTGACCAGGGTGACCCCAGGAACTAAAAAGTAGTTAACCCCACCCAAGTCTCCCAGGGCAGACCCGGGTGGGGGCTTTAACCAGATAGGTGAAACAGCTGCAGGTAACACAACTACGTGTGTCTTGTGACACAAATCATCCAAAATACATTAAAAACCTATACGCTTGAACATGAATCAGTTGAAATCTTTCAAAAGAGATCGTACATGATACCCATATGTTTATCTTAAAAACTGTGGATTTTAAAAGTGGCTATAAAATGTGAAGTTACATTTACAACAGCGACCAAATATTTTTGGGGCAAAACCTAGCCATCTATTACTGAGGTATCACTAAATAAATTTCATAAATAGTTTCTACTCTTGCAAATATACTAATGGTCAAAACTTAAGGGCCACCCCACTTTTTTGTGTCATTGTTTATCGTCGCAAGTACGCTAATAAAATACAGTATTCTTTCGATCCAAATGGGTTAAAAGTCGACCTTAGACAGTCCACTGTACAGGGAACAATAGACAACAATTCATCAATTTCCACTAACGTGTCAAATGCACATGAAACATCGTCAGTTTTTGTGAAAAGCTGTGCGATTTTGGCAAGCGTACCAAAGGCAGGCAGGTGGAAAAACTCAGTAAAGTCATGATGCACATGCTAAAGGGATCAGTCATGAACACTGACCACCTCTGTTTCGCTACAAATACCGGTACAGTAGGGGCATAATTGTCACTTTCCTAACCATGCCACCACGACAAAGCCTAATGCCAGTAGATCAAGACCGGACGCTACCATAGCTGCAGGATTGAATTTGCAGACGAGAAGTTGGGAGACGTCTTGGGGTGTCCCATTCAGTGATCCGGAGGCCGCTGGCACGATTCCAAGAAACTGGAAGGGCAGAACAAGGACCCTGCTCAGGATGCCCGCTCTGCACCAGCAGAAGGGAGGACAGATACCTCTGTGTGGCGGCTCTGTGCGACCGAACGGACAGTTCAACCACTCTGCGACGTCAACTGATGCAAGCTGCAAACGTTAACGTCAGCAGAAGCACAGTCTGCCGACGTCTGTGCAAAATTGGCCTGTCTTCATGCAGAGCAGCAGTGAGAATACCCCTCACTCCAGCTCATCGCAGAGCCCGGGTTGCCTGGTGTCGTCAACATGTGAGGTGGAACAGACTCCAGTGGACTCAGGTTCTGTTTTCTGGCGAGTCACGGTTCACTGTGTCCTTTAATGACTGCCAGGGTGAGGGTCTGGAGACGCCGGGGCTAGCGATTCATGGATGGATGTGTCCAAAAGGTGGATCGCTACGGAGGAGGCTCAGTCACAGTCTGGGCAGGCTTCAGCAGGGAAGGCAGGACCCCCCCCTCCACGTCATCAGAGGCACCCTGACTGGACTGCGTTAATCGGGACGAGATTGTGCAACCCCTCATCCAGCCAGCTCTCCAAGCCATAGGCGACAATGCTGTTCTGCAGGATGACAACACTTGAGCTCATCACGCCCGTGTGGTGGATGAGTACCTTGAGCAACGGGGCATCATGAGAATGGAGTGGCCAGCTGGTTCACCTGATCTGGCTCCCATCGAGCACCTCTAGGACGTGCTGGGGCAACGTGTAGTCAGCAACCACCCCCCACCTCAAGGTGTCCCCCAGCTGACTCAGTTTCTGCATCAAGAGTGGGAAGCAATCCCACAACATGCTCTCCGAACCCTGGTGAACTCCATGCGTCAATGCTGCATTGAATGCTTGGCTGCAAACGGTGGGTACACTCGCTACTGACTGGACCAGTCTTGTGTGAATTTTCAAATGAGGGGTGGGTGAACATCCTAAAGTACTGCTGTTGTTACAATTGCTTGATTTACTCAAAACTTAAATGAAATTGTTACTGAATAAATTAGCAAAGTACTGACTCCAAGTATTGTTACATTGTTTGTGTGGTGTTGTTGGTGCGTATGCTATAAAAAGTGGCCCTTAAGTTTTGACCATTAGTATAGTCCTCTTTATTTTTTAATCTTTACTCCACTAAAGCAGGAAAATGTAAGCTTAGCTTTCACTTTTCATGATGATAACAGTTTTCACAATCACAAGACTTAGAAAATTGCAATCATGAGAACCCCCAAATTACCAATCAGGCAATACAATCTTAGAGCATACCTAGTTCCCCTTCAAGTGCGCCTTAAAAAGAATACACTGTGATTTATAAAGCGACGGCATCAAATCAAGCATGATTGCAGATGGAAGCAGATCGGGCGTGATAGAAGTAGTAATACTGACGAAGAACGTCTGACTAGTTCAGGGAGGTTTTTTTAACGGTTATTATTTTTGGCAATTGGGGAGGCCAGCATGACTCCAGATACACATACAAGAACACATATAACACAAGGTACACATGGGGCTTTGTTTTGCAGATGTTACAAAAACCATTATGAGTATACTGTATAAGTCATCTTTTGTATTCCTTGTTTGATTTTATTGTACTTGAACATATTTATATAAATTTGTACAAAAGGACTAAGAAAAAAATAAAGGTGTTTAAAAATAGCATAGAAAATTGTCTCTGCCACAAAACAGCTGCAAAGGTAGCTGTCTAATGGTAATTTCTGATAAAATACACACAAGTGTCCAAATCAATCAAATCAGCACAACTCGGGCAGAATTTAAACAATTGATTGTATGTGTTACTACAGCTTTAATTATCAAGCACTAATATAAAGTAGCAGATAATCAATATGTGGCCAGTGCAGAGGAGGCCTGATCTATTATGGGGAGTGTACTAATGAGAGGCACAGCTGGTAATTTTAATAATGCATGTGGGATGGGCATGGATCAGTTAGTTTTCAGGGGGCTCACAATCTCAAGGTGACACTGACACGAAACCAACAAGTCAGAATGCATGGTTCTCTACAATAAATCAACTCTAGCACTGTGATCAGTCACAAAACTGCATCATGTAAAGCAATCCTGCACAATGAGAAAAAACACACAGATTTTGTCCACCACTAGACATACATGTATACTGAGACACTAGTTCTGTGTCTGCTTTCGTATCAAATCCAGACCAAATAGATGACTGTCAGGCATGTGAAATGCAAAGAAAATCTCAAGAAAGACAAACACAGGCTTAGAAGGAACAAGTACAACATAATTTATTAAATTTTGGGCTCACTGTTTTTCAAAACAGACATTACACTGAAGATTTATATCTTAACATTTGACAAATTGTGTTGTAATTGTCCTTTCTAATTGTGTTTCTTTCTTTCTTGGTGTTTCCTCTGCATTCATAATTCAAATAGCATAAAAGTAATATAATGTATCAAAATCAAAAGACTTACTACTTGGTTTATCAGCGGCAAAATATTACTTGTCAAATAACATATAACTCAGAAATCTGCGCTAAAAAAAAGACTGCTTGAAAATTTCTGAAAATGAGACAGCCACATTCGTCATTATGATAAATAAAACAAAATGGGATGAACCAGACCACAAAGTCTCTTCTATATGAGCTTTCATGTATTCAACCACTTTTTGCACAATATGCCCATGTTGACATCATAAGAACAATATGATGATTTTATCCCAAAGTCTACCGTTATTGTTTGGAGCTCACATGCGTTTTTCTTTTAGGAGCATTCAGCGTTGTTCATATTTTTAAGCTGATCCTTTTCCCTCCCCTGTAATCCAACCTCTGATCAACACACCGGCGCACACAAAAAAAGACGACACATGGCGCTTCCCGCCATTAGTATGCTCTGTGAGCTCGTGTAGCAACAAGAATATTCTAAAGAAGAAGAATAGGACGAGCAGCAAAATGACATCATTATAAGCTTCACGTCATGGCATCGCTAGTCCCATGACGTTGTGCACACAGTGACGAAGATGGTGTTTAACGTCCCTCATCTGAAAGACACGCAAGGGTGTCTCCACACAGCCACAATCAGCTTGATAGGTAATGTAATGTAGCTGACAGTGAAAGGCAAGAATTCACCTCACAGAAGTATGGATGTGCAGCTACCTTCATTTTAAATGCCAGCTATTGATGATTAATATGCATCCGTATGTGTTTCGTATGGGGATATTGCATTGGGACTGATACATATATCGTATGGACGGAGAGTCCGGAACATTCTGAGTCGGAATGTCCTCTGTAAATCAAATATCAGTGACATAATCACTATTTTGAATAGTACTGATTATATTTTCTTCAGAATATTGCATAAAACAAAATTAATCACATTGTTTTGAGATGATATGCTTGCCGTTAGCTCCTCGCATATGACCGCTCAATGCACCATCAGGGCCACATGCCAAGAATGTAAACAGATATGAGAGCTAATTATTTGAATGCATTAGCACATATTTTTTTCAGCAATATGTGCTAATATACAAATCTGCAAAGTACAAATTATTTCCAGTCATTTATTGTGAGTTATCTCCAACACAGAGTTCACAAAATTATTATATTAAACTGTGACTCCAGGTGGTCAATTTTATTGAAGCAAAGTTTCTAATTTTTAAACAGCTGGTCCCGCAAAATAAAACTGCAAATGGCAGAAAATCATCTGTCGGTAATGTCGGTACAAACATAGCTAAAGAACAAGAAAGGCAAAGCCTTCATGGCTCACGTGTATGACCTATCCACATATGTCTGACAATAAGTAAAGAGATGGCTTCTGCACTAACAAAATCCATGTTTTTTCAAAATTTAATCAGTTTTCACACATCTGTGAAACCCATGTGATCCTTGACCTTTGCAATTAGTCGACTAAATAAGGATACATAGGAAGGTTTTATCATCAGCTGCTTTTGTCCCAATTTGATTGAAAAGTTTGCAAAAATGTTGATAACTACAATTATTGGCATTTTATACACATTTTTTTACCTCTTGTGACCCTTGACCTTTTCCAAGGGGTCATCCAAATTAGTATGCATAGATAGGTCTCAGGTATCTCTGTAGCCAGTTTGGGTTTGAAGTTGTAAATAGTATTTGAGAAAAAAACATCTTTTGTCAAAATATGGCATTTTTGGACCTATTTCTTGAGCTCGTGACCCTTGACCGTTCTGAGGGATCAACCAAATTAGTATGCATAGAAAGGTCTTACCATCAGGTATCTTTGTACCTAGTTTGGGTTTGAAGTCGTGAATAGTATTTGAGAAAAAATAAATTATGTCTAAGAACAGCTATTTTTGATACATTTCCCGATTCCCTGTGACTTTGACATTTGTGAGAAGTCACTCAAATTGGTATGTTTAGAAAGGTCTTGCCACTAAATATCCTTGGGCCAAGTTTGAAGACTGTAGCTTGAATAGTCTCCGAGAAAATGCCAACGTTAAAGTTTACCACGGACAACGGGTGACAGACGACGGACGGATGACCACTGGCCCAGAACATACTCACTTTTGCTTTGCACGTGAGCCAGAAATGTCTCCATCTTCTGGCAGCACAATTTTGACATGGGCGTAATGTATTCATCACATACTTCATTTTGATATACCCAAACCTTTGTTACTCTGAAGAAAATCACTATCTCCTAAATGGCTCATCGTTTACGAAGGGCATCTGCTAGACTATAAGTAAATGACTGGAAGCAGTGAATGCTGAACACCCACCCCCCCCCCCCCCCCCCCCCCCCTCCCTCCAGCCCGTAAGGGGACATACTGCAATGTCACTGGATTTTGAGCCCCTTGGTTGCATGGAAATTCAGATCTCGTTCCCCCAGTGGGAGTCCAAACTGTAATTGCTGGTGTGGACAGTTGTCTAGAAATAGGACTTTGACCTACTGTTAATTTTCAAGTGGGGCAAATCAGGCCAACCGAGGACTAGTATATGGTGCAGATTCTAAGTGAGAGTGCCCCTCTTTGTGAATAAGCCAAAGAAAGATCATCCTTAATATTCTGAATGTTGTCACTGAAGCAAAAAGACAATGAGTCTGCAGCAGACTTATTATTCACATCAGGAAGGGCTGTGGAGGAGGTCTGTTTGCCAAAACGCTGGACAAGTCTAGAATACATTCTTTTTGGATCAGACGATGCGTTTTCTAGCTGAGACTAGCTTTGACTCGTTTGACGATGTTGGTGTATCTGTCACATGATTTCCTGTAAATGGCAATATGCACTTTGAGGCCACTACTCTGCCATGCCAGCTCAGCAGCTCTCCTGTCTCGTTTGGTCTGCTAAACCTCGCTGTTAAAGCAAAGGGCATCAGGGTGATCTGGAACGCTCCTTGTGGGCTCTGGAGCATGCTTATCCAAAAGCTCACTGAGCATTTTGTTACAGGGGTTGGCAAACTCATCCACTGATGGTGGGTTGTTGATCAGAAGGGAACCATTTAGGTCACTCCTGAAAGCATCCACATCGATGCATCTAAAGTTCCAAAATGAGATTACCTTCCTCGGGATGCATGGACGATGAAAACTGATCTCTAAGCTGATCAAAAAGTGATTATACAGTTAATAGTCAGTAACTGAGACTATTAAATCCTGAGAATGAAATTTTCAGATTTGGGAGTTGTCCTACGAAAGCTACATTACAGTTGAGACAGATTGACTATGATAGCTCAAGGGTGGTGCCAGGGCAGCTTGGCGCCTACAGGTGCCAAGCTGTTCTGGCACCACCCTTGAACTATCATGGTCAAATTTATCTCATGTTAGGGTGTATCAGGATATAAAGGGTTAATACAGGACTGTCGACCTCTAGGTCATGACCCAGTCCAGAACATGGCTTTGCCTGTGTGTAGGAGCAGACACAAACTGGCAGAGATCAGCCTGACTTATCAGCTGTAACAGTTGCTTTGTGTCACTATTGCTGACATCGTCATAATGCACATTGAAGGGTCCAAGGAGGAGCAGATGATTAGAAGTGCCTTTAGTCTGCCACTGAGGGGTCTGGCAGTCTCTCTGATCACGTCTTCAGAACAGCTTTAATCCTTTGCGTGTTCGGTTTCTGTCATGATGATTCCTACAGGAATCGAGACAGAAGCTGCTACCGACATGCAAAGGGTTTAATATTTACGTTGGTACATGATGCAATATTTCTTTTCAGGATCAGTAATGTCTTTGACTCCTGTAAGCTGTTGTTCTGGGCTTCTCAAACAATTTTTTGTTGTGATGTTCAAATACTATGGCAGTCTCTTACTCACATATGGGTTGATGACAAGGAAACAGTTATACTAGATGAGGTCAGAGAGCTGGGGTAGATTGATTGTACATTGCTTAACATCCCGACAGCGACAAGGCTAGCTGGGGTAGACAAAGAACGTTGAAAATCTAAGGAGGACAAGAAGTCAACAAGAGACGAATATTTTCACTGATGAGTACACATGGTGTATCTGTTTCAACTTGAATGTGTGTATGTATGGTGTATCTGCAATAGAGCTGTCATCAGGGTATACTTGCTTTGAACCACCATCCATCCATCCATCCATCATCTATCTATCTATCTATCTATCTATCTATCTATCTATCTATCTAATCTATCTAATCTATCTATCTATCTATCTATCTATCTATCTATCTATCTATCTATCTATCTATCTATCTAATCTAATCTAATCTAATCTAATCTAATCTATCTATCTATCTATCTATCTATCTATCTATCTATCTATCTATCTATCTATCTATCTATCTATCTATCCTATTCTATTCTATCCTATCCTATCCGATTCGATCCGATCCATCATCTATCTATCTATCCATCTATCTAAGTGCCAAAAGGTGCTCTCACAAAGAGGACAACTGGGTTGAAAATCAAAGTATGACATAAAGCACCAGAAAATGTATTGGGTGATGTACACTGTATTGGTAATGTGTTTATAAAAGAAAAAGATAATATCTGAAATGGTTTTTGAGAAAATGGCCCTTAAAAATTTTAAGTCTGGATATGTCGGACATCAGGTGTTGCGACATAGTGCCTCTAAATTGGTGGGATAAAAAACACAAATCTGTTTCCAAACAATCACTGCTCTTTGGCTTAAAATGTTCTAATCCCTGAAGATAATTTGTGTTGCAATACCTGACATCCGACCATATTCAATTTTTAAAATATCTTACAAGCAAGAAAAACACACTTTGTCGTGTTATATACCACTCAAAGGAATACATGCACACAGAAGAGCACAATGAGAGTCATCTTTGCTGCCCAAATATATTTATTGGCAGTCAGGGTCAGAATTTGTAACTTATGTCGAACATCAGGATTGCAGCAGTTAACCCTGGGATAGTTATCAGAAGCCACAAACACAAAGCCTTTCCCCCAGTTTCAAGCACAATATTTAACAGACAAAACAGATATGAAGAACAAACTGCACACAGCTTTCTGATGTAATATACATGATGAAACATGATGTGCTAAACAGTCTGCGCCTGTAAAAATAAAACAAATATTCAAATAAATTTCATCTGTGTACAGGCTGATGCATTATTTAACTCTGACCCTCAGATTCAGAAGGTCCTAAGGGCTATGCAACTGGTTGTCCAAAATGGCTCATTTTAACAGTGCCTTCTCCCCCAAAAGTTCTACAATCCATATTGTGTTGAACGTCTGGATAGCAGCAACAAATGTTGGCACAAGCCTGACGTCCAATACATTTTTTATCATTGCTTTATTATATTATGAAATTCACCTGTTCCTTGATCTCATTATCTTACGTTTGCGTCACAACAACTGCACGTGTCAATCAAACGACAAAAATACATCGGTGACCGTGTTCATCCAAATAACTCATTTACCAAGTTTAATCGATCGGAGGTCAGATTTGCGACACGTGTTCGCGATCGAACATCAGAGTTGCTACAGCAGCGGTCGTCGCAATAAAATTTGTCATCACAAGAAATCATCTTCATTCTCTAACCTACTGCCTAAAATCGGTGCTGGAGTCTTGGGCGATTCAAACTCTTGAAAATGGTCCCTAACAATATTTATAAAATAAACATTTGGCTCATTATATTGTCTATAATTACAATCGAACGTCAGGAGTGATCGAACGTCAGATTTATGAAAACAGTTGCGACAAAACGTCACGAGTTGTAGCTCTCCATTGACAGACTGGACATTCAAAACAACCACGCTGGAATGTGGCCCATAATGCATCTATCATAACCGGACAGTCATAGACAAAAAAAAACCAAAACAACTTCATTAAACTTGGCAAATAGTTGAACGTCAGATCTTGCGACAAAAACTGGCCGCTCACAATTTTTTTGCCAGCTTAGAAAACTGTGACGGAAAAGTAAATTTGAAGCATATCAAATGAAAGCGAAACAATGCAATGACGCCATTTCTGGTTTGGGTCAGCGTGCCTTTCGCTAGCACAAGTTCACGGAAATTAAGATGCTGCTGTTGCGACAAACCTGACGTCCGACAGAGGCTACTTTCAAGAGCAATAAACAAAAGCATGGCTTACCTTCAAATCTTGGAAATACACGGATTATAAGATCAATCTTCCCTGAACATATGGGCATGGTTAGCACCAGGATTGTTATTGTTGCTTTTACACGTGAGTTAAAAAAAGACCGACGGCAAATCGTTGTCCGCTTTCCCAGGACAATTTTCATTGGTGAATTCTGGTGTTTTACAATATACTCACCAAACAGCTTTATGTTAGGTGCAGAAATTATTGCCAGTATATCTTCAATCATTTACACACACTTTCCACTTGTTAAAGTCAACACATGTCTTTTTAAACAGATTTTAGTTTCCCGCAAAAAAGGTCACTCACTGCTTGCTCACCTTTTGGCACTTAGTCATCTATCTATCTATCTATCTATCTATCTCTCTCTCTCCCGTAGTCTTGCCGACCGTTGGGGCACTACTGCTGACTTGGCAACCAGCTCACTCCATTCCTCTCTGTTCTCTGCCATTCTTAGTGTATCGCCCAGCTTCAGTCCTGTCCACTCTGAGATATTGTCCTCCCATCTTTTCCTCTGTCTTCCTCTCCTTCGTCCTCCTTGCACAGTGCCTTGCAGGATTGTTTTGGCAAGCCCTGCTGAAAGCGTGACATGCCCATACCACTTCAGTTTGCGTTTTTTCACAGTGGCTAAAAGGTCTTCATAGGGCCCGATGGCTTGCCTGATTCTGCTTCCCACTTCGTCATTCGTGATGTGATCTCTGTATGAAATGCCAAGCAACCTTCGAAAACATCTCATTTCAGTGGCTTGTATCCTCCTTTCAATGTCTGTTGTGAGGGTCCATGACCCACAGGCATATAAGAACACTGAGATGACTAAGGAGTGCATCAGTCTGATCTTGGAGCAGAGTGTGATGTTTCTGTCCTTCCTGTCCATACTTAGGAGCCATTGTGACAGGTGAGTGATCAAAACCAGAAATACTGTCCAGGATTGCGCAGACCATCTATCTCCTTGCCTGCAAATCTATTTAACCCATATCATACTGAACCTAAAAGCTTCAAATTTGTACACTGCCATATGCAAGCTACATTATAGCACTTGCAGATAAATATGATATAGATCAATGGCTTTAGTTCAAGGGTGGTGCCAGAATAGCTTGGTGCCTAGAGGTGCCAAGCTAATCTGGCACTATCCTTGAACTTTTTTAGTCAAACTTATTTCACACACTGGTGTATTCCAAATGATAAGGGTTAAAGTATTTCTGTCACATTAGAATCCACTTCATGAAGTTTTATTAAATTAACTGTGTGTTTTTCTTCTTTTTTTATGTGATGAAACTCTATGCTCGTGCATAGTGTTCACACAGTAGGGTAAATACGGTACAGTAGTTGTCAACGGTTTGTTTTGTGCCGATAGTCCGTGTGGCACGAGATCCACGTGAAATCTTGAAGGAACGTTTAACACGGGGTTGTAGTGAGTTCTCAGTCTGGCAGAGCTGTAGAAACATTAGTGCGGGCTTTATTGTCAGAGGGTACAGACGTGTGTGAGGTACCTTAGCCCGTATTCCAAGACTCTGAAACCTAGAATTCAGGTATGTTTCTATATATGTATTATTGATGGTTACTTGCGTTAAGGATAGTATGCATTAGTAGGAGTTAATTCAGTTGTATAGCATTGTTTGGTTTGGTTCAGTTATGTTGGTTTGGAATTCAGTGAGTTGACTGGTGTTTTTCGTATACAGTTATTTACCTAGATGGATAACCAAAGGAATGTGAGGAGTGTATGTCAAAGTCGTTATGAAGGTAGCACGTAGTTGGTTAAGCATAGTCTTTTCCAGTGTATAGAATAGTGTATGGCGAGGGTGTTAGGTTATAGTCTGTTTCAAGGTAGTGACAGAGTTACGGGGGCGTTACGAAAGTAGTCGGGTTATGAAGCACGTGTGTGTGTGAATGAACGTGTGAGTTATTTGTATTAGCCAGGTTACGTAATGTTTCTCATATGATCCAATATGTTGTGTGTTTAGCAAGTGTTACGTTTTAGGCCTTTATTGTGTTCAGAGTGCTTGTCAAGAGTGGAGCGACGGATGCCGAGACGTCAGTCACCAGAGACCTAATGCGAGGTCATCTCTTCACTCGGGGAGCGAGCGACTGGTGCCAAGACACATGGGTCACAGCGAAGATACTGTACGAGTAACGAGGACGTCCACGATACGAGAGACAGGACTCGAGGAGCGTACGAGAAGGGACTTGCACGCCTAGACGTGAAAGGACCGAACGTAACCAGACGAGAACACCAAACAGGTTGGAGAGAGAAACTAATACCTAGCCTGGCAGTAATATTGTATGTGGATGTGGTGTCAACATGCTGGTAGTGGGAAAGAAGTGGTGTATATAGTTGTGATCGTTTGTGAGCATTCTTCTTTTATTGTTTATTGTGTATAAAAGTTCCGTTAGAAAGGGAGCCCGTGAGTTGTGTTTTACCGCATGAATGCGCCCGTCTGAGTCAGTGGCGGTGTATGCGTCTTTTGTGCGAAAGTCTGTGCGTACGACTGGGGGCAAGTCTGCGTGCGTTACATTTTAATCAATCACAAAAAGAGTGCCTTTCAGTCTATCATGACATCTGTAACACAGAATGCAGTAGGTGTGTCATTCCAAGTTACAAAATATTTGTGCCTGGAGAGGTGCCCAACCGATAAAACACTACACTTGGTTCTGCAACTAACCTTATAAGGGTTAAAGGGCACAAAGACAACCAACTCATTGAGCCCGTGTTTTGACATTCCCAGATTCATGAGTTATCTATCCTCTGAAATTACATTACATTTTTTAAGACGTACTGACCATGACAGTTCTAGGGTGTTGCCAGAATAGCCTGACACCTATCTTGGCACTACATTTGAACTATCATGACTGATTCATCTCCTGCTCTAGTGTGTAAGGGCTGAGCTTGCTAACCCTTCATCCTCGTCTGTGCCATCCATGGTTTCAAGAGCGTCGATGGCATCATCCATGGTGAGGAATATGTCTGACACCAGCGGACATGCCTGTTGCCAGTTGATCTCATGACCAGGCCCATTCTTGTAGTAATGCTACAAAAATAAATAAATAAATGAATGAATAAATAAAATCAACAAGAATGGCAAAGCCCTCAAGGCTCATGCACATGACTGATCACATAATTCATCTGACTTTTGTGACCTTGACCTTTTGAACAGGTCACTAGTAAAGGGTTGGCTTTTGTGCCTATGAAATCTATGTTTCTCAAAATGCATACTTTTGTCAACCTCCTGTGATCATTGACCTTTGCGAGGGGTCAATCAAATTAGTATGCATAGAAAGGTCTTATCATCACCAAAATTTGACTGAACAATTGGCAAAAACACTAAAAAAATATTCTACCAAAACTTGTCATTTTTCACACATCATGTGACCCTTGACCTTTCTGAGGGGTCATGCAAGGAAGGTCTATCAGATAGATATCGCTGTACTAAGTTTGGATTTGAAGCTGTGAAAGGGTGCTTGAGAAATAACTGTTTTTGTTGGCTATTTCTTTACCTATTTCCTGACCTCTTGTGACCATTGACCTTTCTGAAGCGTCATCCAAAATTATTATACACAGAAGGGTCATACCATCACTCATCAGGTATCTCTGTACATAAATTTGGTTCGAAGTCATGAAATAATATGGGGAGTCCTGTAACAAATTACCATGCATGTGTACCAAATGCAAAAGTGTAAGACAGTTTAGACTGTTGTAATTTGTAAATGTACGAGGGTGTTTTAAGACATTTTGAAACTCAATAAATTTTTTACAGTATGCTCACAACTAAGATGCATGTTCTAGTGGAGCTGATAAAGCCACATCCCCTCTACCCCCACACACTTGTTTAGTCGTTCTATGTTTGGCAGAAATGGTCTAAAAAAGTCGTTTTTAGGGGTAGATGACAGACACTGGCAATGACGATTCCGAGGATTGAGTGAGTGTTTAAAATACTCCAGTAAGACATTTCTTGAAGCGTGGGAAGAAGACAAAATGCATGGAGTCAGATCATGGAAGTGGGCAGATCGAGGTAAAGTTTGGACATTCTCCTGTTTACAGTAGTCTTGTACCAGTCTTGGGCAGTTGCATTTTCATGTAGGATTTTGATTCCAGGTATTCAAGTGTTTGTTTTTGCATTTGTCTACAGTATGTTCACCCCAGCCAATACAGAGTTTGTGCAGTACTTGATATTGATGGCATCTTCTGTCTTGCATGGTACTTGTAGAACAGCTCTTTCAGTATCGAAAAAAACAGTGTACACAACTTTATTTTGAGAGTGATGTCTTCTTGCAAAATTTAAGATAAGGCCCACCATTGTGTACCCTAGCCTTATTTTGGACTTTTTTGTTGGGCCCAAAATGATACATCCAAAACTAATTGCATGTAACTGTCTCACTTAAGCATCTTGGGTCACAGTGTTTGTACTTTTGTTAGGCGTTTTGGCAAAACACCCCCTACCATTCTTGTAGTCAAATGTCAATAAATGTGACCCAGTGCATGCAGACCTTCCTGTATCTAAGTCCTTAGGCCAATGCTCTATAGACAGATAATGAATGTATGGCAACATGTTCAGCAATCCTCTTCCTACTGGCCATAGACTGGGTCATGAAGATGACCACAGCACAGACGAAGTGGAATACAGTGGACACTATGGACACAGCTTGACGACCTCGATTTTGCAGACGACTTGGCATTACTGTCCCACACTCATCAACAAATGCAGGACAAGACCACGAGGCTTGCTGACATCTCGTCCCAAGTGGGCCTCACCATTCACAAACAGAAAACAAAGACAATGAGGCTGAACGCAACCAGGGAAGAACCAGTCTTGCTTGCTGGCACCCCGTTGGAGGAGGTGGAGTCCTTCACCTATCTCGGGAGCATCATAGACAAAAAAGGCGGCACTGATGCAGATGTCAGAGCACGAATCGGTAAAGCCAGAGCAGCCTTTCTCCAGTTGAAAAAAGTGTGGAGCTCCAGAGAGCTGTCACAACACACCAAAGTCCGGATTTTCAACTCCAATGTAAAAGCAGTTCTCCTATATGGAGCAGAGACATGGAGATTGACAAAAACCACAGTCAACAGAGTACAGACCTTCATGAACAGTTGCCTTAGAAGAATTTTGAAAATCCACTGGCCAGAGAAGATCAGCAACGTCAGACTCTGGGAGAGAACAGAGCAGATAACAGCAGAGAATGAAATTGGGCGAAGAAGATGGGGATGGATCGGTCACAGTCTGAGAAAGCCAGCTTCCAGTATCACTAGGCAGGCATTGTCATGGAACCCCCAGGGAAAGAGGAAAAGAGGTAGGCCGAGAAACTCCTGGCGTCGAGACCTCCAAGCAGACATCAAGAGACTGGGAACCACCTGGAGTAGAATCGAAGGAGAAGCACAGGACAGGAGTTGCTGGAGGTCTCTCGTCGACGGCCCATACCCGGGTAGGGGTGACAGGCGTAAGTAAGTAAGTAATGTTCAGCAATCTCTGTAAGGCTAAATCTTGGGTCTGCATCAACAATTACCTGGACATGAAGAGTAAACTTTTTATTACAAATTTTGTGTTTTAGCCCTTTTCCCTTGCACACTTGGAAGTCAGAATATCTTGAAGAAAAATGCTTTATCCACCCACCAACTGTTGTTTTAGATGGAGCAGAGGAAGGTTTAGCAGCATGCCAATTGGCTAATAATAATATAATAATAATGTATATTTTTAAGGTGCCTATACTTTCGATAGGATAGCTCTAGGCGCCGTACAAATGACATACTAACATACACACACCTTGCATCCTACAGCACATATATATACCTAAAATACACACTCACGCAACAAGATATACAGGGAAAATAAACTTATCAGAGTAAACACACCAACAAGAAATGCTCACACACACCAAAGATATACATGTACCATAAAACTAATAACAGATACACTAGGCAGCTATCACTGACAGCAACACTTGCACTGCAAAGGCTCAAAAGTCAGATATATGGAAAAAGTTAAGTTTTGTCCAAAAATGACGTTTGAAATTTTCTATACATCAAAAACCCCTGGCCAAAAGTTTAAGATATTTTGCCATGACTTACATGATATGTTGCTCTTAAAGTGACATAAGATTTTTTCTTGTTCAATTCCATGGAAATGCAAGAAGACACTCATCTCAAATTATCTGAAACGTTCATCGTAAGTGCAGTTTAAGCTTCATCTTTAGGGACCATCATACTGTCTGAATCAGCGAATATGCTGATACCTTGAGGTCGCCCAGGTATTCTAGAGCCACCATATCTTCCTCATCCATCAGCTGGCACCATGGGGAAGACTTGAAGATAGCTGCTTCATAGCCACACATCAGGTAAATCGTCCTGATCTCACCTGAACAGAGAAAATGACATCAGTTCGGTTCACCAAGATCACTGTCACTATGACTTGCATTTACACACACATGTATGCCATGACTATGTAGGTACATGCTGCCATTTCACATGACTATGAGAGTACATACTGCCATAAGCAGACTCCATGTACAAAAGCTTCATATGTCTGTATCTCCACTTTATTACCACTTGAAACTGGTCTGTGTGAATTGCTTACCTAACAAAGCATAATTTCAGTGGCTTTCATTTAATTTCAATTTAGCGTATATGACATGACACAAATTTAAGTCATTTTTCTATTGTTTTTTAAAAATTAATTTCAGAACATTATAAAATGTGCTTGCTTCAAGATAGCAATTATTCCTTAGTTCACACCATACACATTAGCTACAGGAAACAGATAAACAAAATGCATAAGCCTAGCTCCAAAGAAAAAAATGTAACGTCACAAAACATTGATATACCATGCTTTCCAAGATTATTACATTTTTTGGTGGTTTTAATACAAATGAAAAATACAAATAAATGAACTTTAAGCATCTTTTAACCATAAGTGACTTGTCAACATTTTGAATAAATACTGTGAACTGTTTTAAAACAGTACAATGATAGTGCTGCCTTAATGTTGTGTGTCCACCACAAAGGTGATTTCAAACTCTACCAAAATGGGTCTGAGCAAATTTTGACCCCAGCTGGGCTGGAACCTGTGACCTTTTGGACAAGAATACTCTACCACTTAAGCTCCCCAGCTACCCCAAATAATTCTGCACTGGCATCTTCTGCAAGTGCCTCCCGTTGTAGTTTCAAGACAGAAAACCACACTTCACTGCACAGAAACCATTCAATTGTGGCACGATGTGCTGCAGAGCTTGTGTATCACCTATTTGAGGCCAAGCTATGAGAGAATAAAAAATCTTTGGTCTGGTTGCCAAACCCTGATTTTGTCATGAACTCCCAGAGCAGGTCTCAGTGGTTTTTAACTCTTTGATGTTTACAGAGTACAAATCTGATTAATGCCACTCTGGCACCTTTGAGGAATTTCAATAATAAATAACAAAATAAATAACCAAGTGTTACAGTTAGTTTGATTGATTGATTGATTGTACATTGCTTAAGTCCCGACAGCAACAAGGCTTTTTCAGGACGTGCCTGCACTGCTTGTGAAAAAAAAACTAAACAGAACATTGAATGTATGTCGCCAGCCGGTCCAATACGTTAAATAAACCTAAGACACAGGGCCTAAATAAAGCCAAGACCATTTAGCAACACACATCTAATATCAAGAGCTACAGGCAGTGCAGACAGTAGGGAGAGTTTTAAAAAGGCAAATACAGGTGAATGGACAAAGGGTAGACAGAAACACATGCCCCAGAATAGAGAGGAAACCCCACCCTTTGGGGCTGACCAGGGTGACCCTGGGAACTAAAAAGTAGTTAACCCCACCCAAGTCCCCCAGGGCAGACCCAGGTGGGGCTACATTAGTTTGACACAAACAGTGCACCATAAAGATATTATTTGATGCTACAGTACTGTGTCAGAGATTTTGAAAACACTGTTGCACTAGCAGACAGGAACAGGAACAATGCTCGAGGAGTGAGACCTGTCATTGATGCATTCTCTGACAAAAGCGCTAACCTGTATGATACTGCCCTATAAAACTAACATGATGAAAATATTTGCAAGGGTTGCACTTTTTCTCTCTTTGGCAAGGATTAGTTTCTTGCATATTTCTAAACTTAAAAGATCCCGTCTAGGCTGTTTCTATTTTTGGTAAAGATTCCCAGTGTGGCACAGGTTCCATTGTTTATGTGATCCCGAATGAAAACTCCAAACAGAAGTATTGACTATCACTGTTTTTGTTACTGCTGAGCTGGTGAAAAGTATGCTCATCTATCTATGTCATAATGCCGTTGTTTCTTTTTTTGTGGTGATACAAACTAGTAGCAGCAACTCGATGTTGTGTTACAAAATAAAATGCAAGAAATGGGCAATAGAGTTCACAGCATTGTGTTTTACCGCTAAAACACGAACTATCTCAGCTCAAAGGGGAAAATGACTGGAATTTGAGTTTATGAAGAAAATAGCTGAGAACTCTTCTGCCACTGAGTTTGAAGGTTTCAGCACAATACATTCACGTCAGCAAATGGCAGATTGTGAAATCTGCAAACAAGACCATGTACAGGCCTTTGTTTGACATGGCTCCTTCAGTTCCCTCCAACACGTTGACAACAAGGGTCGAGGTACAAACATTTCAGCGACAGCAGGCCAGAGTTTTACAGCCTTCACAGCAGACCAGCAGCTGTCCTGGGTGATGATAAATGTCATTCAGATGTATCCAGAAATGTCCAATGACTTTCTAAAATAAATCACATAAAGGATTTTTTTGTGGACGTGTTTGGTGTCATCATATACGACACTACTTTCCAAGTCATTTACATCATCTCATGGAAAAAATCCTGTAGATGTGACAAGTTCTTAGACTGGTCATGGAAAAGCTTATTTGTTAGACCACCCTTGGAGCTAAAGACTGTAGGGTATACCCATGGTCAGTTTCGTTCGCAGTTTTTAACTACACAATTGGGTGGACGAACCAATCAAACCAGTTCTGGTCATAAGATATTCATCAGAGTGGAAAGGTATGGTATGTTATGGTGTCTTCGAGATGCACATATCCATCTAATTAAAGATGCTCAAGGCGCTGTAGGGATGGAAGCTGAAGCTTTGAAAGCCTGCTGCTACTAAGCGCTACTTTATATGCAAACCTCCACCCTACTATTAACTTCGGTGCATGTGATATATTTGTTTCCATTTTACCCGCCCTTCTCTTTTCGAATAGTGGTAATGGGATTTTTAACGTGCACACTTGATGATTATGTGTGCTGTACACATGAAGGCGAGACAGGCAACCGTAAGCCGAGTCTGTACGTAAATTTGACTCGATGGGAATGAGGAAAAGTCCACATCCCATTCCTGCCCACCAGGAGATTCGAACCCGGGATCTTACGACTGCCAGCGCAGTGTCTTATCCACTAAGCTACGTCCCCAGAAAACTGTGGTCAGTCAAGGCAATGCTGCCCTACTGTTTTGCCATAGGGCATAGAACTATTGGGAACCATTATGGTCTCTATAGCCACTGAACACTGGAAAAACAGCCACAACTCAAGAGAAAACACACAGGCCTGGGTTGTGGTCTCAAAACACGTCCAGGAAATATGGCCATAGTCCAGGTGGTCTCACTGGCATTACCTTCAATCAAGATGCCCAGAAAGATAATATGACTGACCCTCTGCCTGAACCTTTACCATTGTTTGAACAAAGACATTGTCAACATTCAGGAAGTGGATGCTGAATCAGAGCAGGACAACAATTCAAAAATGATGTCAGTGACAGGATGAAACAAGGAAAGCAAAGCCCTTATGGCTCACGTGCATGACCAATCTACATGTGTGACTTTAGTTTTGTGACAATAAGTAAAGCAAAATCCATGTTTTCTCAAAATTCAAGTGTGTTTCACACATCTGTTAACCCCCCTGACCCTTGACCTTTGCTATGAGTCAACTAAATTAGTATGCATTGGAAGGTCTTATCATCAGCTACCTTTGTGCCAAATCTGTTTCAAAAGTTTGCAAAAATATTGATAACTACAATTCTATCAAAAATTGGCATTTTACACATATTTCCTGACCTCTTGTGATCCTTGACCTTTCCAAGGGGTCATCCAAATTAGTATTCCTTGATAGGTCTTATCATCAGGTATCTCTGAACCAAGTTTGGGTTTGAAGTTGTGAATAGTATTTGAGAAAAACCATCTTTTGTCAAAATATGGCTATTTTGGACCTATTTCCTGAGTTCATGTGACCTTGACCCTTCTGAGGGGTCAACCAAATTAGTATGCATAGAAAGGTCTTACTATCAGGTATCTCTGTACCAAGTTTGGGTTTGAAGTTGTGAATAGTATTTGAGAAAAAATAAATTTTGTCAAAATATAGCTATTTCTTTTAAACCTATTTTCTGATCCCATGTGACCTTGACCTTTAGAAGTCACTCAAATTGGTATGCTTAGAAAGGTCTTGCCATAAAGTATCCTTGGGCCAAGTTTGAAGACTGTGGCTTGAATATTCTCCGAGAACATGCCAACATTAAAGTTTACCGCGGACAATGGCAATTAGACGACAGATGGACAACCGCTGGCCCAGAACATAGACTTACTTTTGCTTCACACGTGAGCCAAAATGAAGGGGGAAAAAAAGGTGCATTGAATCAAAAAACTCAGAGGGCCATCCAGCAAATGTCAACATTGTGTTAGGATTAAACTAATGATCAGTTCACATACTCATACTGGGACAGGTGACATGCTCTGGCCACTGAAGTCTTAGGTAAGGTTGTGAATCTTCAGGCCACAGACACCAAATTTCACCAAACTGGTTCCTGCCAGATTTAATCTTACTTACTTACGCCTATCACCCCTCCCAGGGTATACGCCGTCGACAAGAGACCTCCAGCGACTCCTGCCCTGTGCTTCTCCTTCGATTTTACTGTTTATGAAGGTCTGTACTCGGTTGACTGTGGATTTTGTCAACCTCCAAGTCTCTGTTCCATATAGGAGAACTGCTTTTATGTTTGTGTTGAAAAATCCGGACTTTGGTGTGTTGTGACAGCTCTCTGGTTAGTTCGGGGTTTAACGTCCACAGGGGTCCATCCTGGGCCCGGTCCTTTTCACACTCTACACTTCTCCCCTGTCCAACATCATCCAGTCTCACCACATACACCAGTACCTCTACGCTGACGACTCACAACTACTAGAGAAAGACAAACTCGACAACACTCAGTCACTACTGACTCGAACGGCCGACTGCTACGAAGACGTGAAAAACTGGATGACAGCAAACAAGCTTAAACTGAACGATGACAAAATGGAAGCCATGCTGGTAGGCACTCGCCAGAAACTTTCCCAGCTCCCTCCCTCTCTCCACTTTCAACTTGACAGCACCCCCGTCTCCCTCTCTGACTTGGCCAAGAACCTCGGCATTATCCTTGATTCCTCTCTTTCCATGACCAGCTTCGTGTCCGCCATGGCCCAGGCATGCTATTTCCACCTCCGCTGCATCAGTCAGATCAGAAAATACCTCACTACCGAAGCTGCCACCAAACTTGCTGTCTCTCTCATCTTATCTCGCATCGACTACTGCAACTCTATCCTTTCCGGCCACCCTCACTCCACCACTTTCACTCTCCAGCGCATCCAGTCCTCAGAAAGAAAAAATCCAACCACATCAATCTCCTGCTCAAACTCCTTCAATGGCTCCCCATCCCCCAATGCATCCAATACAAGATTCTGTCTCTCTCCTACAAATCCCTGAACAACTACGCTTCTACCTATCTCTCCAACTTACTTCACCCCTACACTCCTTCCCGCCTCCGACCCTCTCCGCCTCCTCATCCCCCGCACCAAACTCAGCACTTTCGGCCCCTGCTCCTTCTCCGTCTACGGTCCATCCACCTGGAACACTCTCCCACTCTCTCTCCATCAGAAATACTCTTTCTCCTCCTTCCAGTCCGCCCTCAAAACTTACCTCTTTCAACAGTTCTAGCACTATATCACCACACTCCCCACCCCAAGCTGACTGTCGTAATGTATTTCACTCTTTGTGGTACGTGAGTCATTTTCTAAAGCGTGCGCGAGTTGTGAGTGCGCGCTTAGAGTTATAATTATTATAAGATAAGCGCATTATAAATACCATAATTATTATGTTATTATAATGCACGGCCCTGACGGGCAGGTTATGGGGGACAGGGAAATCTATTGCTTATGGAGTACGACCTGACTTTACTTTTTTTACTTACGCCTGTCACCCCTACCCGGGTATAGGCCGTCGACGAGAGACCTCCAGCGACTCCTGTCCTGTGCTTCTCCTTCTATTTTACTCCAGGTGGTTCCAGTCTCTTGATGTCTGCTTGGAGGTCTCGACGCCAGGAGTTTCTCGGCCTACCTCTTTTCCTCTTTCCCTGGGGGTTCCATGACAATGCCTGCCTAGTGATACTGGAAGCTGGCTTTCTCAGACTGTGACCAATCCATCCCCATCTTCTTCGCCCAATTTCATTCTCTGCTGTTATCTGCTCTGTTCTCTCCCAAAGTCTGACGTTGCTGATCTTCTCTGGCCAGTGGATTTTCAAAATTCTTCTAAGGCAACTGTTTATGAAGGTCTGTACTCTGTTGACTGTGGTTTTTGTCAATCTCCAAGTCTCTGCTCCATATAGGAGAACTGCTTTTACGTTGGAGTTGAAAATCCGGACTTTGGTGTGTTGTGACAGCTCTCTGGAACTCCACACTTTTTTCAACTGGAGAAAGGCTGCTCTGGCTTTACCGATTCGTGCTCTAACATCTGCATCAGTGCCGCCATTTTTGTCTATGATGCTCCCGAGATAGGTGAAGGACTCCACCTCCTCCAACGGGGTGCCAGCAAGCAAGACTGGTTCTTCCCTGGTTGTGTTCAGCCTCATTGTCTTTGTTTTCTGTTTGTGAATGGTGAGGCCCACTTGGGACGAGATGTCAGCAAGCCTCGTGGTCTTGTCCTGCATTTGTTGATGAGTGTGGGACAGTAATGCCAAGTCGTCTGCAAAATCGAGGTCGTCAAGCTGTGTCCACAGTGTCCACTGTATTCCACTTCGTCTGTGCTCTGTGGTCATCTTCATGACCCAGTCTATGGCCAGTAGGAAGAGGAACGGAGACAGCAGACACCCCTGCCTGACACCAGTTCTGACCTGGAGCTCCCTGGTGAACTGCCCTTCGTGGATCACGCGACATGTCATGCCATCGTAGCTGCTCTTGATCAGGCGGACGAGCTTTGTGGGTACACCGTAGTGTCGTAGGAGTTTCCACAGAGTCTCTCGGTCCACGCTGTCAAATGCTTTCTCGTAATCCACAAAGTTGACGTACAGCGGGGAGCTCCACTCCAGAGACTGTTCCACGATGATGCGGAGAGTGGCGATCTGGTCTGTACATGATCGTTTTTTTCTGAATCCTGCTTGCTGCTATCAGACCTGTTTACCCCAAATGATGCAAAATAGGGAGACTGAGGCTTAAAAATAGGGAGATTTTATTCAAAATAGGGAGATTCTAGAAACGCGCACCACTGGCAAAGTAAACTAATGAAATGTATGGAAATAGTCACACACACAAGAAACACAACAAATGGATACATGTGTAAGCCAAAGATGTATTCATAAAACAAAAGATTGATAACATCACATTCATTGCAGTCCACCACAAGCCACAGTCCACCACCTAGGCCATAGATTGCACCAAAAGTGCATTAAAAACAAACAAAAAACAGGGTCCTGGTGTTTCAACAGGGTTAGTGTCAGTGTCCAAAAGTTTTCACTTCTTCAAGGACTTGTAGTAGCAACCCTTCAGTTGTGACAATTGTGTGTCAGAGAGTTTCCTGCTGTTGTCAAGGTAATGCCCTGGCATCCCTTTGACCACTAGAAGTGCTTCAATGGTGTCTTGGCCCAGGCTGCCCCGTTGGTCAGTGGAGATCTTTCTCACCACAGAGAACACACGCTCACATGGAGCACTTGAGTCTTAATCAGAATATTATAACTTAGCCAAGAACTAATTGGGGAAAAAAACATATATCTAGTTCTACTCACTTGCAGCGATCTTTGAGTCTGGGAACATAGTCTTGAATGTCTGCACTAAGACGTCAGCTGTAGACAAGGACAGATTCTGCTGGGCGATCAGTTGGCACATAATTGCTTCAGCTCTAGTTGTAGCCTGCTCAAGACCATCCACTGAGAAAGTTGGAGCTTTCACAAAAAACTTCCCGATTGACCCCTGACTTGCTGGTTTAGCACAAGACTTGTGAGCCTCTGACTGCTCATGCTTTGAAATGTCATTCTTGCCTCCGTGGCTCACACTGATGTCTCTCTTGCAAACGGTGCAAAAAGCATGGGAGTTGGACTTGGCAGACGGCCGAAAGTCGGGAAAATCCAACCTCCACTCGGACCTCCATTTTGCGGCATACTTCACTCTCTTCTTGCGAGTCGCCAACGCCTTTGTTTTTTCCTCTTCTGTATCGCACGAATCATCAGAACACGAGTCAGATCTTTCCCGGCAAATCTTCTTCTTGGACGCCATCTCAGAAGACAAACACAAATGTCAACTGGTTCCCGATTGGACGAAGACCTGACCCTCAGCCAATCAAAATAATTGTACAGCAGATCGGCGGAAACGACCATCAGTTGCGCGGTAGAAAATTCGGATCGGCACGGTAATGCTTCAGAAACGAAACAAACCCTTTACTTTCATTTTCGGGAGATCGATGATAAAATTATCGGGAGATTTACGATGCGATCGGGAGATCGGGAGATGGGGTCTGATATCGGGAGTCTCCCGCTCAAATCGGGAGCATAAACAGGTCTGAGTTAACCACCACCCAGGTGACGCGCCTCAACGCCATATGGTCCCAGCGCGAGGGTATGACCTGAACACTGATCAATTCAGGCACACTGCAACTGTGCCACTTTGATTTACCAGGACCTTTCAACGGACATGCTATTGAACAAGCCCGTCTTTTTTCGCTGGATTGTGAGTCCAGCTACTGGGGCCGCGATGGGGAATCGAACCCACGACCCGGTGATTCATGACCGCCTGAGCTATTTCGGACTCGACAGCTCTCTGGAACTCCACACTTTTTTCAACTGGAGAAAGGCTGCTCTTGCTCTACCGATTCATGCTCTGGTTGAGTTTAGCGCCTCTCTAACTGCCTTCCACAGCTGCTCTGTGGTGGCCGCCTCCTCTTCATTTACTAGCTCCTGTAGCGCTTGAAATCTGTTGGACAGCACCAGTTTGAACTCTTCTCGCATGACAGTCTCTCTCAGGAGGCCTACATTATAGTGCTGTCTTCTTGTTGTCTCTGTGCAGTTTTCTTTAACTTGAGCTTTATTCTTAAGGTAAGCATATGGTGGTCTGAGGCGACATCCGCTCCCCTCCTCACTCGAACATCTTGAACTTGAAGAGATCTTCTAAATTTCTTGCTAATGCAGATATGGTCTATTTGGTTCTCTGTAGTATGGTCGGGTGAGACCCAAGTTGCTTTGTGTGTTCTTCTGTGTGGGAAGATGCTGCCTCCAATGACAAGTCTGTTTAGAGCACAAAAGTCTACGAACCTCTCCCCGTTCTCATTCAACTCCCCTAGTCCATGTCTCCCCATCACCTCTTCGTATCCGGTGTTGTCCTCCCTTATTTTGGCATTTAAATCGCCCATGACGATGGTGATGTCTCGCACCATACATTTGTCCACAGCACTCTGGGGTCAGTCGTAGAATTCTTGTTTTTCTTCCTCGTCACTGTCATTAGTGGGCGCATAACACTGGATGACGTTGAGCTTAATCTTTTTCCTGGTTCTAAAGGCTGCTGTGAAAATTCTTGGCCCAAGAGGTTCCCAGCCCATCAGCGCTCTCTGTGCCACTGGTGGAGGGCATTCTCCTCTTCTTATCCGGAATACAGAATCATCTCCCCACTTGTCAGCCTTTTCTGACCAGACTGCGTCCATCTGGCTTCACTGATAACTAGCAGGGAAAGGTTGTACTTTTGCACTTCCACTGCTATCTGGGCAGCCTTCCATGATTGTGTCCCTGGATAGAGAGAGGTGGCTCGGTCTTGTGGCTTCCGAAGACTTCTGGCTTTCATCACACATCATAAATCTTCTGGTAGAAGAACCTTCCTCCTCCAGGAAAAGAATTGCTGTTGGTCTATTCATCGGTGTTTCTGTAGCTATTTCCTTATTTGCAGGGTGGGGAAGCTACCCCCACACCCAACCCCCTTACTAGGAGGACCAGGGGTTTTCTGTCGGGCTCTCCTTCCCTTAGACCATGTTGGTTCAGGGCACCTTATTTCATTCGGTGCACCCTCTCACGAGGGACCCCCTATCCACCACCCAAGGGACGCGCCTCAACGCCATATGGTCCCAGCGTGAGGAGATTTAATCTAGTCCTTTTATAAGTTAGTGGCGCTGTACAGTCTGACAGGATCAACTCCAGAACAGCTTGGGAGGCAGATGTCAAAATCCAACAGCAGAAAGTCAGTCTTTTATCAGTCATACCAAGTCATGTTGCTGCTGCATTTCTACCAGTACTTTTGTGCTAGACACCATCATGCCCTGTGGTGATGGAAGTTACCAGCAAGCAGAGAACTGTCGTAGACATTAGAACTTTGTCACAAAATATCCAGAGTAACATTGTACCCCACCTGTTAGCAGTTCATGCCCTTCCAGGCTGTGATACTCCTGTGTAGGTGTGCGAGTACTGGCTAAACCACAGCACTTAAAAAATGTACAAATAGGGCCAACAACATTGCCCCCCTCCACCAGGTTTCAAGCTGTGCCTTTGGAAGTGCTAAGCAAACCGAGTGTGGCTGTGGATCAGATCAGGCTCACGGTACAGCTTGGTGTAGGTTTGTTACAGCAGTGTGCTGCAAGTGTTTGCTCTCTGATGTTTGAACTGACAAACATACGGCTTCAATGCCAGATAAAGAAGGGTAGGCCAGTGATGACGATTCCGATAACTGATTTTACATTACATTGCAACATGGGTGGCAGGGTGTATGGAGAGGGGGAGGGAGTGGGGGTGGGGTGAGGTGGGGGGGTGGGGGAAGGGATTACGCTCGTAAGATACAAGGATGTGTGTATGTGTATTACATTTATCTGAGGTGGTAACCTGTTCAGGGGGGGGGGGGGGGGGGGGGGGGGGGGGGGTTAATTTCCTTCAATTCTTGTCTAGATTTTGTGCTGCTAATTCCAGTGTGGTTGATGAAATGGCAGTCACAAAACATGTTTACACTCACTGAATTCTGTCAGCCATATTGTCAGCCACAAGAACGGCAAAGCTCTATTGGTTCATCAGCACGGCCATCCAGAGAATTATCTGCCCTTCTGTGACCTTGACCTACCGACAGGTTACGCTCATGAGTAGGTTTCTGAGTGTACTGACATAATAACAAAGTTGGCCAAAGTGACTAGTCTGTGAAATCCTATTTTTATTTAAATTTTCTACACACTTGTCGACCACCTTTGACCGTATGAATGATCAAGCAAATTAGTATGCAAAGAACGGTCTTATTGTTAATTATCTATATGCACAGCCATAAGTCTATTATCATAAGTGTACAACACATCGGCTACACATGTAATAATAATAATAATTATTACGGTATTTATAATGCGCTTATCTTATAATAATTATAACTCTAAGCGCGCACTCACAACTCGCACACGCATGCGCAGGCTTTAAACAAAGACTCACGTACCACAAATAGTGAAAATACATTATGACGGTCAGCTTGGGGTGGGGAGTGTGGTGATGTAGTGCTAGAACTGTTGAAAGAGGTAAGTTTTGAGGGCGGACTGGAAGGAGGAGAGAGAGTGTTTCTGACGGAGAGAGAGTGGGAGAGTGTTCCAGGTGGTTGGACCGTATACTGAGAAGGAGCGGGGGCCGAAAGTGCTGAGTTTGGTGCGGGGGATGAGGAGGCGGAGAGAGTCGGAGGTGGAGCGGAGGGAGCGGGAAGGAGTGTAGGGGTGAAGAAAGTTGGAGAGATAGGTAGGAGCGTAGTTGTTCAGGGATTTGTAGCAGAGAGACAGAATCTTGTATTGGATGCGTTGGGGGATGGGGAGCCAGTGAAGGAGCTTGAGCAGGGGAGTGATGTGGTCAGATTTTTTCTTTCTGAGGATGAGGCGGGCAGCATTGTTCTGGACGCGCTGGAGAGTGAGAGTGGTGGAGTGAGGAAGGCCGGAAAGGAGAGAGTTGCAGTAGTCGATGCGAGATAAGATGAGAGAGACAGCGAGTTTGGTGGCAGCTTTGGTAATGAGGTATTTTCTGATCTGACTGATGCGGCGGAGGTGGAAATAACATGCCTGAGCTGTGGCGCATATGAAGCTGGTCATGGAAAGAGAGGAATCGAGGATAACGCCACGGTTCTTGACTGAGTCAGAGAGGGAGATGGGGGTGCTGTCAAGTTGAAGGCGGAGAGAGGGAGGGAGCTGGGAAAGTTTCTGGCGAGTGCTTACCAGCATGGCTTCTGTTTTGTCGTCGTTCAGTTTGAGCTTGTTTGCTGTCATCCAGTTTTTCACGTCTTTATAGCAGTCAGCCGTGCGAGTCAGTAGTGTCTGAGTGTTGTCGAGTTTGTCTTTGTCTAGTAGTTGTGAGTCGTCAGCGTAGAGGTAGTGGTGTACGTGGTGAGACTAGATGATGTTGGACAGGGGAGAGGTGTAGAGTGTGAAAAGGACCGGGCCCAGGACGGACCCTTGTCGAACGCCGCAGGAGAGCCTGACTGGGTTGGAGGAGACGCCGTCGATGGTGACGGACTGCTGTCTGTCTGCTGGAGAGAAACCAGGAGTCAGTGATGCCAAAGGAGGGGTGAAGGCGGTGGAGGAGGATAGAGTGGTCTATGGTGTCGAAGGCGGCAGAGTAGCATAAGAAGGGAGATGTTGCCCGAGTCAGTGGAGAGAAGCAGGTCGTTTATGTAGAAGGGCTGTTTCAGTGCTGCGATGTTTGCGATAGGCAGACTGGAAAGGACTGAGGAGGTTGTTGTCGGCGAGGTAGAGGTTGAGTTGGTTGAGGACAACGTTCTCAAGAAGCTTGGACAGGAAAGAGAGATTGGAGACTGGGCGGTAGTTCTTGAGTTTGTTTGGGTCGAGGTTGTGTTTTTTGAGGAGAGGACGGACGATGGTGGACTTGAAGATATCGGGGACGGAGCCTTTCTCTAGAGATGTGTTGATTATGTCAGTAATGAAGGGCAAACGTTTTGGGAGGCCGTCCCAGTAGAGAGAAGCTGGGAGGGCGTCTAGTTCGCAGGTTTTGAAAGGCATGGACTTTATGGTCTTGAGGACTTCATCCTGAGAGACAGGGCGGAAGGATGAGAGAGGAGTGCCGGAAAAGGGAGGGTCAGGAAGGCAAGGCGGAGAAGGCAGAGTGTCGAGTGTGTTGCGCAGAGTTTGGATTTTGTCGGAGAAATATGAGGAGAAAGCGGACGGAAGTTCTTCTTTGCTGTGTGTGTTGGGAAGAGGAGAGTCTTTAAAAGTGCCTAGGAGTGTGTTCATGGTAGTGTAGAGGGTTTTGGAAGAAGTGGATTCCAGGATTTTGTTTTGAAGGTGTTTACGTTTGGAGTCGGAGATCATTCTGCAGACTTTGGATCTTGTGGTTTGGAAGATCTCTCTGTGAACGGTGAGGTCAGATGAGCGCCAGCATGGTTCCACTTGTCGGTGCTCGCGCTCGGCCTCAGCTGTCGTCAGTGAGCCAGGGGGAGGGGAGTCGGTTGGGTATGGAGCAGGTGGTGACAGGGGTATGGGTGTCTAGAAGTTTTCGAAGGGAGGAATCGAAATGGGATGCAAGATCGGGAGAGGGGGCGGGGTCCAAGAGAAGGTCGACAGCTTCGTCGAAGAAGTTCTCTCGGGTGACAGATTTTAGTTTGCGACGAGAGACAAAGAGCTTGGGTTTTTTTCGGGGGATGTAGGTTGAGGGCGACGAGAATAGCGAGGTGGTCGGAGTGAAGCACAGAAGAGGTGTCAGAGTCGAGGAAGAGTTGATCGGAGGTGTGGGTGACGATCCAGTCGAGGGTGTGGCCGAGTCGGTGGGTGGGTTTAGTCATGTGTTGTGTAAGATTGGAAACTTCACTAGGCGTCAACTTTTTTGACAGGCGTTGCACACTTATAGTGACAGACTTATGGCACAGTTTTTAAATGAAACATTTTGTAGGTGTTCATAAAAAGAACAACTAAAAATAAATAACAGACTTTTTTTCATAATTTACAAGTGTTCAGAACAAATTCAATAAACAATAGACCTTTTTCATAATCTGTTGACCACTTCTGACCCTTGACCCTTTCTACAGATTTGTTGAATTTCCTTTGACCTATGTGAGGTCAATCATTGTGGTATGCACGAAACCTTATCATTATCAACTATATCCTTCAGTTGCCACTTTGCCTCTTCTCACTCACAACATAAATAGTGGCTGAACTGTATACTTGTTTGTCCATTTTGAAAAAGGGTAACATTGATAAATTGTGTTGTAACTGTCATTTTTAAGCGTGTTTCTTTCTCTGTTGTTTCTTCTCAACTACCTTATGAACAGTTCGCAGAAGTGCTCATTAAAAAATAAAAGAACAAATTCAATAACAAATTCAATAAATGATACCAGTACTGGTAGGCATTTTTGACACATCTGCTGACCTCTTTTGACCTCTGACCTTTTTGAAGTCTCCCAAATTATTATACATTGAGAAGGCATCTCATCATGTATCTTTGTGGTGAGTTTGGATTTGAAGCTGGGAAATACATCTTGAAAAATACATATTGTGGCCATACATGTAAAAATAAAGCAATTTTGACCTACTTTTGGTCCTCTGTGACCTTGACCATTGAGAGAGATCATTCCAATAGCTACTTTTAAAAACTAGCCATAAAGTATCCTAACAAAGCCTGAAGCACAAACATCACAGTTTTGTGCTGGTTTAACACAAATCGGAGCTCCTTTCATATTGTGGTGGCCATATTGGCCGCCATCTTGAATACTTAAACTTCCTCAAAGATACCAGAGTGGCATCAGTCGAATTTAAACATTGCAGGTATCAGAGAGGCAAAATAAAGTGAGACCCATTTTGGGGCTGTTTACTAGGGGGAAGGTGGGGGAGGGTGGGGGGGGGTGGGGGGGGGGGGGAGGGGGTGATTGGTCATTCTATCGACTTATTTAAACCAGAACAAGCCTAACATTTAAGATATATTTATTGACAATAACAATTAGGACTGTGTTTCAGTACTGAGCACACAAACACTCACAAACTGTTTTGTGTTTAAAGGGGGGGGGGGGGGGGGGGGGGAGCATAAAAATTAAAATAATTACATACATATCTTAAAGAAATGACTAAAATGATATCTGATATTACATATATTATGTTCCCTTAAAAAAAAATCAGTTACAACATTAAACTATGCACCCACACAAATACACACACCAAAAACTGAAAATCAGAAATTTACCAAAATTCACCAAAATAATGCACACTATTTAAGATTAATTTCAGACGTTGCACATTAATTTCATACATTTCACATCCCTAAATGTTAACTCTTTGGGTGTCAGTAGCCATTTTAGTCGCAATGATTGCTGCAGGAATCATGACTAAAACTGCTACCGACACCCAAAGGGTGAAAAGCGTTTGGTACGTATTGTTTAATAGTCCTATAAGCGATAGTCAGGACTACATATCAATAGGACTACCTATGTTTTGGGGGTCATACCTATCAATAGTCCTATGAACAACAGATTTCGTTTTTTTTCTTGTCTCGATAATCCTGAATACAGAATAGTCCTACGTATCAATAGTTATAGTTCTACCCAATTAATATGTCCCAAACTTATAACAATGTTGTTTGATAGGTATACGTATTCATAGTAGTGTAGTCAACAGTCCAACAACTGGAAATTGTGTCAGCCCACCTAGATGTGTGCAGCTCAATTAACTCTTTGCCTATGGATGCTGCCTTCAGCCACCACAAGATTACTTCCTGCTAGAACACTGTCAGTGTGTGTTACTTAGTTACTTACTTACGCCCATCACCCCTCCCAGGGTAGTCCGTTGACGAGAGACCTCCAGCGACTCCAGTCCTTCTCCTTTGATTTTACTCCACGTGGTTCCCAGTCTCTTGATGTCTGCTTGGAGGTCTCGATGCCAGGTGTTTCTCGGCCTGCCTCTTTTCCTCTTTCCCTGGGGGTTCCATGACAATGCCTGCCTAGTGATACTGGAAATTGGCTATCTCAGACTCTACCCAATCCATCCCCATCTTCTTCGCCCAATTTCATTCTCTGCTGTTATCTGCTGCATTCTCTCACAGAGTCTGATGTTGCTAATCTTCTCTGGCCAGTGGATTTTCAAGATTCTTCTAAGACAGCTGTTTATAAAGGTCTGTACTCAGTTGACTGTGGTTTTTGTCAACCTCCAAGTCTCTGCTCCATACAGGAGAACTGCTTTTATGTTTGAGTTGAAAATCCGGACTTTGGTGTGTTGTGACGGCTCTCTGGAACTCCACACTTTTTTCAACTAGAGAAAGGCTGCTCTGGCTTTACCGATTCGTCCTCTGACATATGTATCAGTGCCGCCCTTTTAGTTGATGATGCTTCCGAGACAGGTGAAGGACTCCACCTCCTCCAAAGGGGTGCCATCAAGCAAGACTGGTTCTTTCCTGGTTGCGTTCAGCCTCATTGTCTTTGTTTTCTGCTTGTGGATGGTGAGGCCCACTTGGGACGAGAGATGTCAGCAAGCCTCGTGGTCTTGTCCTGCATTTGTTGACGAGTGTGGGACATTAAAGCCAAGTCGTCTGCAAAATTGAGGTCGTCAAGCTGTGTCCACGGCGTTCACTGTATTCCGCTTCTTCTCTGCTCAGTGGTCCTCTTCATGACCCAGTCTATGGCCAGTAGGAAGAGGAACGGAGACAGCAAACACCCCTGCCTGATGCCGGTTCTGACCTGGAGCTCCCTGGTGAACTGCCCTTCATGGATCACGTGGCATGTCATGCCATCGTAGCTGCTCTTGATCAGGCAGACGAGCTTTGTGGGTACACCGTAGTGTTGTAGGAGTTTCGACAAAGTCTCTTGGTCCACGCTGTCAAATGCTTTCTCATAATCCACAAAGTTGGCGTACAGTGGGGAGCTCCACTCCAGAGACTGTTCCACGATGATGTGGAGAGTGGCAATCTGGTCTGTACATGATCGGTTTTCCTGAATCATGCTTGCTGGTCTCTCAGCTGGGGGTTGACGGAGCTCTTCATTCTCTCCAGGATGATCCTGTTAAGACCTTTCCTGGTACTGACAGCAAGGTGATTCCTCTGTAGTTAGAACACTTACAGAGGTCGCCTTTCTATGGAAGCTTGATTAGGTACCCCTTCTTCCAGTCAGCCAGCATCACCTCTTCCTCCCAGATCTTCCCAAACAGTGGGTATAGCAGCTTTACTGTTGTCTCTAGGTCTGCTTTCAGAGCCTCCGCTGGGATGCCATCTGGCTCTGCTGCTTTGCCGTTCTTCAAAAATGCCACAGCCCTTCTGCAGCCTTGTACTTGGCTGTTTTTAGTGCCAAAAGTGTCATTACAAGTCGTTACTCGAGGCAAGCACAATGGATCCAGAAATGAACTCTTAACAAACTTACATAGTGGTTGAGTATGTACCGGTAATATAGAAAAGTTATTTAGAAAGCAAAGAGTTAATTGTGCACCATAATCTCATTGAATGAGGGATCAACAGAATCAGTTTGTACTGACTCTTTCTGGTTATGTGCCTAAATCAATTTGCCTACCACATAGAGGGTTCATTTTCCCATTGTGCCCTGCACCACTAGCACACCATTTCCCAAATGAACCAAAACATTTTAAGCTGACGGTTCAATGACTCACACTCCCCAGTCATAGGTTTCTCTAGGCAATGGGCCCTTCCTTTCATCCCACTTTTATCTTTCCCCTACCTCAAAAATGTAATTTTGTATTTTTTTAAATTAAAAAGTGTACAGTTATGTCCTTCGTCTGTACATCATTAGCAGAAATTGCATCACAGTTTACATGAACTGCACCACATTGATTTATGGTGTGAATTCTGCGATGCACAATTAAAGTAGTGCAATGCTGATATTAACCTTCGTACATTTTGGGTAAAAATTGCACCATACAACTACAAAGTCTGTGTCATGTCAATTGTATGGTGCAATTTCCACATAAGACATGATTAAAGTGAAATCAGGTGAAATTGGGTCATTGCCGATGGGTAGCCCTCTAGTTCTGTCTGTAAGCCTCTCTTAAAGGCACAAACACAACTTTTATCAATTGAATAAAGTAATAAACACACCAAAGATGCTGTAGACCCATCAACAGCATATACTTGTGGTACTATTTAGAAGCAAAACATCATAAATGTGACAAATCTCCACCTCACTCGCTCCAGACAGCTCCGAAGATTTCTGGAAACTTCATATTTGCTGCAACAGTGCTGTGACATCACACGCAGAACATGGCTCGCGTGTACTCTTGCCTTGTAAATCACTCAGTGGTCATTTTTGGGCTTTCACTGTGTACAAAATGAGTATCCTGCCTATGAAATCTGTGAAAGCGACTTCTGCTTGTACTTTTGAGATAATGAATGCTTTGAAGAAACACATGTATAGTCAAGCTTTTGGTTTTAAACTAAATAAATGTTTGAACATGTAGCTGTGAGAAAGAAGGCAGCTGTGGTCATACAATGCTAGCAAGACTTGCTAGGGTAGTCAATTTTTAAAAATAAAACACTCATGTGCCAATAAAATGCTTTAAAAGAAAAAACGGCTGAAGTTAATGGTCCAGAGTGTACTGAATAAATAAAAAGAATATTAACAAATTTTTGGATCCTAACTAGCTGCTGTTCAGTGGCTTAGTGATCCGTCATGCCTCAAAATCAGTGCAGTACACCGAAAAGGGACTAACTGAGGAATACAAAAAAATCATGTAAGCAAACAGAACTTTTATAAATTTCTTTTTGCATAGTTCAATTATTTTTGCACAAAGAAGAATGTTTAATTATTTTTTTCAACATAAAATGACAAAGTCATGCCATTATTTTTCTTGGGTGCAGTGTTGCTGCCTCGCGCTGGGACCATACGGCGTTGAGGCGCGTCCCCTGGGTGGTGGATAGGGGGTCCCTCGTGAGAGGGGTGCACAGAATGAAATAAGGTGCCGTGAACCAACATGGTCTAAGGGAAGGTGACCCCGACAGAAAACCCCTGGTCCTCCTAGTAAGGGGGTTGGGCGTGGGGGTAGCTTCCCCACCCTGCAAAAAAGGAAATAGCTACAAAAACGCCGACGAAAAGACTAACAGTAATTCCTTTCCTGGAGGAGGAAGGTTCTTCTACTAGAAGACTTATGACGTCCTGTGGTGAAAGCCGGAAGTCTTCGGAAGCCACAGGACCGAGCCGCCTCTCTCTATCCAGGGATACAACCATGGGCACATGGAACGTCAAGACCATGTACCAGAGTGGCAAGGCCACCCAGATAGCAGCGGAAATGCAAAAGTACAACCTTTCCCTGCTAGGCATCAGTGAAGCCAGATGGACGCAGTCTGGCCAGAAAAGGCTGTTAAGTGGGGAGATGATTCTGTATTCAGGTCATGAAGAGGAGAATGCCCCCCATACAGAAGGAGTAGCACTCATGCTGTCACCAGTGGCACAGAGAGCGCTGATGGGCTGGGAACCTCTTGGGCCAAGAATTATAACAGCAGCCTTTAGAACCAAGAAAAAGCTCAAGCTGAACGTCATTCAGTGTTATGCGCCCACCAATGACAGTGACGAGGAAGAGAAACAAGAGTTCTACGACCGACTCCAGAGTGCCGTGGACAAATGTGCGGAGCGAGACATCACCATCGTCATGGGCGATTTTAATGCCAAAATAGGGGAGGACAACACCGGATACGAAGAGGTGATGGGGAGACAGGGACTAGGCTCGGAGATGAGTGAGAACGGGGAGAGGTTTGTAGACTTTTGTGCTCTAAACCGACTTGTCATTGGAGGCAGCATCTTCCCACACAGAAGAATACACAAAGCAACTTGGGTCTCACCTGACCATACAACAGAGAACCAAATAGACCATATCTGCATTAGCAAGAAATTTAGAAGATCCCTTCAAGATGTTCGAGTGAGGAGGGGAGCAGATGTCGCCTCAGACCACCATCTGCTTACCTTAAGAATGAAGCTCAAGCTAAAGAAAAGCCGCACAGAGACAACAAGAAGACAGCGCTATAATGTAGGCCTCCTGAGAGAAACTGGAGTTAGAGAAGAGTTCAAACTGGTGCTGTCCAACCGGTTTCAAGCGCTACAGGAGCTAGTAAATGAAGAGGAGGCGGTCACCACAGAGCAGCAGTGGAAGGCAGTTAGAGAGGCGCTGAACTCAACCTGCAAAGACACTGTAGGGCTCAGGAAACACCACCACAAGGACTGGCTGTCGGCACAGACCTTGAAGAAGATAGAAGCGAGGAAGCAGAAGAAAGCAGCGGTCAACAACAGTCGCACGAGAGCAGCCAAAGTAAGGGCACAGGGGGAATACTTGGAAGCCAACCGCGAGGTGAAGAGGAGTATCAGGGCAGACAAGAGGGCCTACACAGACAGCCTGGCAGCAGAGGCAGAAAAGGCAGCAGGCAGCGGCAACATGAAACAGCTCTACGACATTACCAGAAGATTGTCGGGTAAGTATGGCCATACAGAAAGACCAGTAAAAGACAAAGAAGGCAAGCCTATTGCAGACAGAGCAGACCAACTCGACAGATGGGCCGAGTATTTTGAAGAGTTACTGAACAGACCTAGCCCACCCGACCCCCCCGACATCCAGCCGGCAGAGACCGACCTACCCATCAGCTGTGACAGACCCAGCCGGGAAGAGATCAGAAAAGCAGTGGCACTTTTGAAGAATGGCAAAGCAGCAGGGCCAAATGGCATCCCAGCGGAGTCTCTGAAAGCAGACCTAGAGACAACAGTTGAGATGCTGTACCCACTGTTTGGAAAGATCTGGGAAGAGGAGGTGATGCCAGCTGACTGGAAGGAGGGGTACCTAATCAAGCTTCCCAAGAAAGGCGACCTCAGCAAGTGTTCCAACTACAGAGGAATCACCTTGCTGTCAGTACCAGGAAAGGTCTTCAACAGGATCATCCTAGAGAGAATGAAGAGCTCCGTTGACCCCCAGCTGAGAGACCAGCAAGCAGGATTCAGGAAGAACCGATCATGTACAGACCAGATCGCCACTCTCCGCATCATCGTGGAACAGTCTCTGGAGTGGAGCTCCCCGCTGTACGTCAACTTTGTGGATTATGAGAAAGCATTTGACAGCGTGGACCGAGAGACTCTGTGGAAACTCCTACGACACTACGGTGTACCCACAAAGCTCGTCCGCCTGATCAAGAGCAGCTATGATGGCATGACATGTCGCGTGATCCACGAAGGGCAGTTCACCAGAGAGCTCCAGGTCAGAACTGGTGTCAGGCAGGGGTGTCTGCTGTCTCCGTTCCTCTTCCTACTGGCCATAGACTGGGTCATGAAGATGACCACAGTGCACAGACGAAGTGGAATACAGTGGACACTGTGGACACAGCTTGACGACCTCGATTTTGCAGACGACTTGGCATTACTGTCCCACACTCATCAACAAATGCAGGACAAGACCACGAGGCTTGCTGACATCTCGTCCCAAGTGGGCCTCACCATTCACAAACAGAAAACAAAGACAATGAGGCTGAACGCAACCAGGGAAGAACCAGTCTTGCTTGCTGGCACCCCGTTGGAGGAGGTGGAGTCCTTCACCTATCTCGGGAGCATCATAGACAAAAAAGGCGGCACTGATGCAGATGTCAGAGCACGAATCGGTAAAGCCAGAGCAGCCTTTCTCCAGTTGAAAAAAGTGTGGAGTTCCAGAGAGCTGTCACAACACACCAAAGTCCGGATTTTCAACTCCAATGTAAAAGCAGTTCTCCTATATGGAGCAGAGACATGGAGATTGACAAAAACCACAGTCAACAGAGTACAGACCTTCATGAACAGTTGCCTTAGAAGAATTTTGAAAATCCACTAGCCAGAGAAGATCAGCAACGTCAGACTCTGGGAGAGAACAGAGCAGATAACAGCAGAGAATGAAATTGGGCGAAGAAGATGGGAATGGATCGGTCACAGTCTGAGAAAGCCAGCTTCCAGTATCACTAGGCAGGCATTGTCATGGAACCCCCAGGGAAAGAGGAAAAGAGGTAGGCCGAGAAACTCCTGGCGTCGAGACCTCCAAGCAGACATCAAGAGACAGGGAACCACCTGGAGTAGAATCGAAGGAGAAGCACAGGACAGGAGTTGCTGGAGGTCTCTCGTCTACGGCCTATACCCGGGTAGGGGTGACAGGCGTAAGTAAGTAAGTAAGCAGTGTTGCTGACTATATAGTACACAACAGGGTGTTTGTCATGACTACATGATAAGCTGGTTTAGTTTTATTTTTCTGAAATTTTGCATGCACACACACATCTCCATCTGGGTCTGTCCTGGGGGACTTGGGTGGGGTTAAGTACTTTTTAGTTCCCAGGGTCACCCTGGTCAGCCCCACAGTGTGGGGTTTTCTCTATTTTCTGGGGCATGTTTCTTTCTACCTTGGTCCTTTCACATGTAATTTCCTTTTTCTTAATTCCCCCTATGAAAGTCCACTGGCCAGAGAAGATCAGCAACGTCAGACTCTGGGAGAGAACAGAGCAGATAACAGCAGAGAATGAAATTGGGCGAAGAAGATGGGGATGGATCGGTCACAGTCTGAGAAAGCCAGCTTCCAGTATCACTAGGCAGGCATTGTCATGGAACCCCCAGGGAAAGAGGAAAAGAGGTAGGCCAAGAAACTCCTGGCGTCGAGACCTCCAAGCAGACATCAAGAGACTGGGAACCACCTGGAGTAGAATCGAAGGAGAAGCACAGGACAGGAGTTGCTGGAGGTCTCTCGTCGACGGCCTATACCCGGGTAGGGGTGACAGGCGTAAGTAAGTAAAGTAATTCTCCCCAATGTTTGCGCTATCTGTAGCTCCTGATATTGGATGTGTGTTCCTAAATGGTCTGCTGCACCTATGAGATATTAAGTTAAGTGTTCACGGTGAATGCATTTTAAAAATATATTCCCTGGACACATTTTGTAATTGTAATGATTTTCTACTCTTTTTTGTAAACTAGGGTACAAAAAAATTAGCATGAAGGTGCAGTGTCCCCAGCATGTCTTAGGTTTATTTAGCATATTAATTTTATTATACCGGCTGATGACATACATTCAATATTCTGTTGTTTTTTTTTTTGTTTTTTTTTCACAAGTAGCGCAGGCACATCCTGAGAAAGTCTTGTTGTTGTCTGGACGTTAAACAATATTATATACAATCAATCAATCAAACCCGCACAGATGTGATGCCAGATTCCCAAATCTACTAAAAAGTACTATTCCCCCACCACCCCACCACCCTATTTGCAGCATGGGCAAGCATGTCAAGAGTGATGAATTGATTTCACAGTAAAGTCAATAATAACTCCACCAGGGAGGCCCCTTTGGGGGCTTAACTGCCTGTCCCAAGTCAGGATAAAGGAGGAGGGTTAGGCGTGGGGCTAGCGACTCCACCCTGTAAAAAGAAACTTGCTACGGAAACGACAACAAGGGAAAAAGCGACAACCGGCGCTGGGAGCGAAGCAGACCAGGAAACTGGACTTATGACGGATGGGGACCAAAGCCGCAAGGACGTCTCCACCCCGATAGCGGAACTCCTGACGCCAAAACGATGGATCAGAATTGGATGCTGGAACGTGCGAACGCTCTACCAGACTGGAAAGCTGGCGCAAGCAGTAAGTGAACTGAACCGCCACAAACTAACCCTCATGGGAGTAACAGAAGCAAGATGGACTGGTGCTGGCAGACAGAGGTTGAGCTCCGGAGAAGTCATCATCTGGTCTGGAAGAACAGACAACGAACACCGAGAAGGAGTTGCTGTCATCATCAATAAGAGCAAGGCCAACACCGTTCTACAGTGGAAACCTGTGAACGAGCGCCTGCTGTACGTCAGGATGAATTCCAAATACGCAAAGCTGTCTATTGTTGTGGGCTACGCACCGATAGACGACGCGGAAGAAGAGGATAAGGATGCATTCTACGACGCCCTCCAAGCTGTTTTGGAAGACATCCCTCGACATGACGTGCTGATGCTGATCGGTGACTTCAACGCTAAGGTCGGCTGCGACAATGAAGACAGAAAGAGGACCATGGGACGACATGGAGCGGGTGTGATCAACGACAACGGGGAGAGGCTGGTCAATTTCTGCGAGGAGAATGACTTAGTCATAGGAGGGACCCTGTTTGCGCATAGGGAGATCCACAAACTCACATGGAAATCACCAGACGGCAAGACCCAGAACCAGATCGACCACATCATCATTAATGGTCGCTGGAGGCACTCTCTGCAGGATGTGCGAGTGATGCGACATGCTGACATTGGCAGCGACCATAGTCTTCTGGTGGGGAAGGTGACATTGAAGCTTAGGAAAGTAAAGATAGGAGACACCAGAAATCGGCGCTACGACGTGGCCAAGTTGAAAGACCCAAAAGTGAAAGAAGAGTTTAGGTTGGCCCTCAGGAATAGATTTAGTGTTTTGGAAGATGAGACAGCGCTGACTATTGAAGATTTCAACAGAGCCATGAAGGAAACAGGAGGGGAAGTTTTAGGATACAGAAAGAGCAGGAAGACAGAGTGGATCTCAGAAGACACGTGGGCTCGCATAGAAGAGAGAAGACAGATCAAGAAGAAACTTTTGGATACCAAATCACCAAGACTGAAGGAAAGAATATCAAGAGAATACAGAGAGAAAGATCAAGCGGTGAAAACATCAGCGAGAAGAGACAAGAGAATGTACACAGAAAGGCTGGCAGAAGAAGCGGAGGCAGCTGCAAAACAGAGAGACATGAAGACAGTGTACCAGAACACCAAGAAGCTGAAGGGCGATTACGGGCAACACCACGACCTTCCAGTGAGAGCTGAAGATGGAACTCATGTCACAGTAGAGGAAGAGAAGCTGAAGAGATGGAAGCAACACTTCGAGTCCATCCTGAACCGCTCAGACCCACCAACCCTCACTGACATTCCTGAAGCGGAGGAGGACCTGGACATTAACCTCGGCAACATTACTATTGCGGAAGTCAAGCAGGCCATTCAAAAGCTGAAGAACGGGAAGGCACCTGGCGATGACGGAGTGTGCCCCGAGATGCTGAAAGTAGAAGATACGGTAACGCCGCAGCTTCTTTGTCAGATTTTTCAAAAGATCTGGGACACTGAGGAAGCGCCGAGCGATTGGAAGACCGGCACCATCGTCAAACTTCCGAAGAAAGGAGACCTGGGGAACTGTAACAACTGGCGAGGCATCACCTTACTATCCCTCACCAGCAAGATCTTCAGCCGCATTCTCCTTGAACGCATTACGACAGCAGTGAATGGCATCCTTCGCCGGGAGCAGGCAGGTTTTAGGAAAGGCAAGTCCTGCATTGACCATATTTTCGTACTGAGACAGATCCTTGAGCAGTCTAACGAATGGAATGGATCCCTCTATGTGGTCTTTGTAGACTTTGAGAAGGCCTTCGACAGTCTGCATCGAGACTCCCTTTGGAAAATTCTGCAATACTATGGAATCCCCCAGAAACTTGTCAACGTCATCAGGTCCCTGTACAAGAATTTTGAGTGCAGAGTCGTCCACAACAACCAGCTCACCGAACCGTTTAAGGTGGAAACCGGAGTGAAACAAGGATGTATTCTTTCGCCAATCCTATTTTCAATGGCAATTGATTGGATCATGCGCCGCACCACAGAGGGAAGGAGGCAGGGAATTCAGTGGACGCTGACCTCAATGCTGGATGACCTCGACTACGCCGATGATATCGGGCTGCTGGCAAGCAGAAACCAGGACATGCAACAGAAGACACAACAGTTGACACAGTCAGCAAGCTCCATAGGTCTCGGGGTCAACATTAGGAAGACTCAAGTCATGAGGAAGAACACCATAGTGGGCGACCCAATCACCATCAATGACCAACCTCTGCAAGAGGTGGACGAGTTCACGTACCTGGGCAGCAAGGTTACCACAGATGGAGACTGCACAAGGGAGATCACCACAAGAATCAGCAAAGCCAACCAAGCCTTCGCAATGCTGAAACCCATCTGGAGGACCACAAGCCTGAGCATCCACACCAAGCTCCGTATTTTTAAGAGCAACGTGCTGAGTGTCCTTCTATATGGGTCAGAATGCTGGAAATCCACTACCGCTACGGAACGCAAGCTGGATGTCTTCCAGAACAAGTGCCTGCGACGGATCATGAAGGTCTTCTGGCCAAACATGATTACAAACGAGGAACTACGGAAGAGAGCAGGCGCAGACAGCATCGCTGAAACCATCGCCACACGGAGATGGAGATGGCTAGGCCACGTTTGCAGAATGTCACCTGACTCATTACCAAGGGTGGCACTGAGATGGACACCACAGGGGAAGAGAAACCGTGGGCGACCAAAGGAGACGTGGCGCCGAACCGTGGAGCGAGAGCTCAAGAACAGAGGCCTTACTCTGCAAACAGCACCCAAAATAGCAGCTGACAGACAAAAGTGGCGCTCCCTTGCCGTCGCCTCAAGCACCAGACGGCGCAGAGAGGACTGAATGATGAATGAAAGTCAATAATTATACTGAAATATGTTTGACATAAACTTGATAAAGTTCCTACTCTTATGTCAACTTCTGAGACAGGTTTTGGTGCCACTTTGTAATACTTTGCATAACACTCAGTCAGTTCTCCCATTCTCTGCACCATACCTTCCCTCACACTCTCAGACTCTGCCTTATTATTTTTACTACGTAAAGTGAAGTTCAAAAACATGCGCGTGTGTCTAGGTATGTGTATGCAAAATTAGTGCTAGTGTGTCAGTACGTGTGTGTGCGTGTTGATGATGCCATTTTGCATGTTGTAAACATCTACTCTCATTTAGAAAAACCAGGAGCCTTCATTCGACTGATGTTCTATGATTTCTTGTCTGCTTTTAACACCATTCAGCCACACATACTCGCCTCCAAACTAGTTCACATAAACATAAATGCCTCTACCACTCTTTGGGTTTTGGACTATCTCACTAACCGCCCACAGTACGTCAGAATTAGTCCGGATCTAATCTCAGATGTACTTTTTACCAACACCGGTGCACCAACGGGGACTGTCCTGTCGCCTTTTCTGTTTTCTTTGTACACAGCAGACTGTAGAGCTACTCATGACGACTGTGTCATGGACAAATACGCTGACGACACGGCACTGACGACCTGGATTACAGATGAGGACAACAGACACTATCGACAGGAGATCGATGACTTTGTAGGATGGTGCGATAGAAACTATCTTGAATTACATGTTGGCAAAACAAAAGAGATGGTCATAGATTTCAGGAATAACAAACAGCATCCCGGTCCTGTTGTCATCAAGGGAACAGAAGTTGAGCGTGTAGAGTCCTACAAGTATTTAGGTGTTCTTTTGCATTGAGCGTGTAGAGGCCTACAAGTATTTAGGTGTTCTTTTTGACAACGCGCTCAACTGGAAACAAAACACAGATGCTATTGTGAAAAAAACGCATACCCGTCTTTACTGTTTGAGAAAGCTCAGATCATTTCATGTAAACACTCAGCTTTTACACATGTTTTACTGCTCCAGTATTGTTAGCGTTCTAACTTTTGGACTGACGTGCTGGGGGAGAAATTTATGTAAACGAGACCAAGATCACCTTAACAAAGTAATCAGGAAAGGGGACGGGGTGATTGTTAGGGCACAGGATAATTTGGACACACTTTACAACAGACGGATTACGAACAAACTGGCTGACATTCTTGATGACAAAACACATCCACTTAGATATGAACTTGACAGCAGACGTATCGAACGAAGTGGCAGACTTCGAGTACCCAAAAGTCATACATCACGTTATGCCAACTCTTTTGTCCCTCAGGCTGTTACCCTTTTCAACAGTGACAACAGTAATATCAGTAGATAGTGTTGGTCAACATTCTTCAGTTCCTTAGTACTAGCCCTTTCAGTATTATTAGTATTTTTATTTTATTTTCTTTTTTTGTTGTTACAAAAGTGGTAATAATATGTCTGTTACAGTTCACCTCTTTAATTGAGAGTTATGGGTTATTTAATTATTTTATGAGTAAAACATGTGTAAAAGCTGAGTCTTTAATTGAGAGTTATGGGTTATTTAATTATTTTATGTGTAAATGCCATGTGTTGTTTGGGCAGACAATGAATTTCCCCATGAGGGATTAATAAAGTATTATTGTATTGTGTTACTGTCAGCATTTGTGTGTGTGTGTGTGTTTTGACATACACCCTACATTTTGTTTTAGATCTTACATAAATGTGACTAATCAGGATATCATTATAAGCAAGATAAACTTATTAAATCTGTAACATGTGCAGGAGGTTGAGGGTATTTCGCTGAGAAATCAGAGAATATTTGAGTTATTAGTTCAACATTATTTGCCACCGACATGTCTGACCTATAAACTTGTATGTTTCTAAAATTTCAGAGATTCTGCCCATGTGTATTTTTGAGGTTTTCATGAGCCAGATTATTTTCTTTGAGGATATGGACTATGAAACTGGTCACTGTCACAAAAATGCATTTAGCCCACCAGGATCAGAGATTCTGAGCAGACAAGTATTTTTTGTTCTTGTTGTTTCTTTTTAAGTACAACCAGGAACATAATCGCCAGTGGTAAATTTTTCTGCAGGATTTTGTTGACACTATGTTTGATATTACTGGAGTACTGTTTTGTGCTGTACTACATGAAGCAAACTCTGAATGCTTGCAATGATGCAGCATGTCTTCTCTACTGTCCAGTGTGTACCAATCCTTGACTAGGTTTTTAAAATTTTTATAATTTTATTTTGCTACATCTACCTAATGTACAATGCATCTCAGTGGCATTCTGATCACACCTGAGTGAAAATATGTCACTGGACTTGCAAAAAAAATAAAATATATTATATATATATATATATATATATATATATATATATATATATATATATATATATAATGAGAAAGTCGTCAAAACGATGAGAAATCCGTACTGCACACTGCAAGTGTAATGTCGCTCAACATCGTGTACCGTCTTCTGCCTATGACGTCAAGCTTGCTCGTTTCTGAATTTTGCTGAAGATTCTTTTTTTCAAGAGGGGTATTTTGTTTGAGCATTTAAGAAAGAAACCGCAATATATTCTGAGAAAAGATCATCGTATGTGAATTCTACATTGACAAATCAGTAAAATGAGCCTACATTTGGTGGTAAAAAGCCATTGTTTCATGATTTCATGAAATCATGCTGCCCACTAGAGAGTCTCAAAGGTAGTAAAACTAAAAGGCAACATGTAGCGAAGGTTAAAGATGGGAAAATATCATTTTTAATTTTACACATGTATCCATAACAACAACACACTGAAAGCAACAGAAACAGCCATCTCTTCTTCTGAGACAACTTTTTGTCAGTTATTTTCTTATTCTATTTGGGGCAGTGACTACAGATCTTAGTGGTCGTGATCTGTCTGCCTGGTCAGAATACTAGTGGACTAGTGGTTCTCAAATTGTCAATCTCATCTGCTGAACTGATCCTTTGATATGTCACAGAAATAAAGAAAATGGAGTGGGAAAAAAGACTGCAATGATAGGCCTTCAGAAATGTGTGTAAAGTGCCTGCTGCCTAAGGAAATTCACAGGTCATTGACCCCTCAGCTGAAAATGTGATGAATCATCTTGAGAAATGATGTACCATTAGCCAATGGCATATGGTGCATTAAAAAATTAACCCTGCTTGTGTTTCCAAACACTGGATGTTTATCCTTCAGCACTTGTTCATGCCTAGAAATAAAGGCTCAGACTGTAGAAATATGGACCATATGACTATTGATACACATTGTGGGACTACACGTAGGATTTTTGGAATGTAGGACTGTTGCATGGAACATAGAAAAACATAGGACTATTGAAGCATAGGACTATGGATACAAATCGTAGGACTATAGCAACAACTAACATATATATATATATCAACATCCTTCAGTTGCCATTTTCCTTCTTCGCTGACAAGATAATTAGTGCCTGAATTCTATACTTGTTTGTTTGTCTATTTTTTAAAAGGGTATTTTGAAATATTTTGTTGTAATTCACTAATTGTGTTGTGATTGTCTGTTCTAAGAAGAGTGTTTCTTTCTCCACTGGGTTTTCTCTGCATTTTACATGCATGGAAGTCACCTTTTTGGTCTGGATTTTATCAAACATAGAACTGTCGATGAGTAGGAATATCAACCACAGGACTAATGATATGGAAGGCTAATGACTATCTAGATCCTCTAAGGCAGGCCATTCTACTGATAACTAATTTATTTAAGACAAAATATTACATGCCAGGACTAAATAATGCCCTAGGACTAATATTCAATTAATGCTAGGAATAAATAGTTATTCCAAGGACTAATTCAAACCAATCAGCCATAATGCCTGGGTGACAATGTACAATGAATGAACATATATTTTCCATGAATTCTAATTCTATTATCTAACTAGGAATAATTATTTATTCCTAGCATTAAATCAAATTAGTTCTAGGACATATTATTTAGTCCTAGCATTAAAATATTTTTGTCCCAGGATCAATGAATCAGTTATAATTTTTTTTTGGTAAGCAACACACTTTCAATTTCATACGTGCATACTTATGTTATAAATACGTAGTCATGCTCAAACAGAAACCTGGAATCTTACCTCCATCTAGCACATTTTCAGCCAACCAAAGTTTCTGAGATACCTTTCTCTGTATGCCAAGGACCAATTCCCCTGACTGGAAAGTGTAATATTCTTTAGATGCTGTCTTGTTGTCACCAACTGACCTCACATATTTATCACAAAGAGTATGAAACCTCAAGAGTTTGTCAATAATTTCTGGTTCATAATCCTCTAATGCTTCAACCACGTCCTCAGTCAGAACACCAGTTAGGCCTTCATAAAATGCACGCGAACTGTCTCGTGTTCTGTCGGTGCTTGAAATTATGTACCTAAAACTGTCCGAGTCTTCCTCTGCAAAAAGTGAAAAAAGGCGTTGTGCAGTCCTTTTGCCGTAGTCAGTCATTTCTTTTTCGCCTAGGTCTGACAGCGACTTCCGATCATTGTCTGGAAATGGATTTTTCCAATAATACAGGTCTGGATATTTGTCCCTCATGCGATCATGTTTTATTTTCGTGTGGATTTCGCTGATGCGCGCTACATCGTCCATCCCTGGAAACCGCGTACCGTGTCGAGCAACTACTGACGTGTGGACCGCTGAACACATCAAATTTTCGGTGTTTTCATTGTACCATTTATCTTCCAAATCTGTATCAGTTACGGGATTTCCCCAGGTATATGGTGTTTTCGTAGAAAAATATTTAAACGCAGCTGTGCTTGGGACAAATTCAAAGAAAACAAGTACAATAAAAATAATGAAAGCGGTGAGCGTCCCCAAGGCTGCCATGATAGATAGTTTCGCAGTAAAAGTTCTCTTTATAATGCTCTCTAATTTATTTGGTCGATTTTGATTCTTTTTAAAGAAAATGAAGAGAACGTTTGTGGCTATTGTAGTTTTTTTTAAAATATAGTCTAACAGGTCGGTCTTACGTATTTTAGACAAAGTAATCTTTGTACCGTCAAAAATCTTTATGAGAAATGTACTCCGAGTGCATGCCAATTCAACAACTGAACTACGACGGCAACTAAACAACAAAAAGGAAGGTGTGGCACGTTTTTTCCACCCAGTCGACCGTGAGCCGGATACTCGCAGTAAAAGTCAAGATGTCTGACGGAAAATCTAAAAATCCTCATGTAAGTATAATTTCAGACATGGGACTTTTCCGAATTTTTTCGGAAATCCGAATTTTTTCCCCTACATAAACATTTTAGTTATTTTTGAGATCGGTGCAAATTCGTAGTAGTCCCTACTGCTTTATGTAATAGGTGTTCAGTGGAAGACTCAAAATGATAGTCTGTCATTCCTTCTCTTTCACTACCCTCTCTTTTCTGAAATTAGTGAGCGATGCAGTCACAAAAAGGGCAGCTGATGTCCTGATGACACAATGCAAGCTTACCAGCCTGGACTTCCACAGCATTCTCAGAATTGAATTAAAAATTACGTCCCTTGGAGCTAATCTGATTGAGTACATTTTTTTGCTTTGGGCGACGCCTTTGTTATATTGGGAAGATGTAATCGGTTGTGACCGTGACAGTGAGTGCTACCCAATCTTTTTCTCACACATTACATGTGTGATTGTGTGTAACATGTTTATCACTCCTCTAGTTAAAATGAGCATTGAGATATCTTCATGAGGGTGATACGTCAAAACAAGTGAGAAAATATATATGCAGCATAAAGGTTAAAATAATTGAAAGCAGGGTTTATTTTTGTAAGGATAGGCTATGGGCCAATTGGCCCACTCAGTCAAAATTCAATGGGCCAAATCAATGAGCAGTGGGTCAATCATTTATAACCAAGGTGATCGGGCAGAAAAAAAAAGAAGGAAAAAGACAAAACATCCAGAGATTATATAATATAACTGCAATGTGTGTGTCACACACACACACACACACACACACACACACTTCAGTTACAGAGTCCTGACACTAACCTGCCTATTTTGCTGTGTGATGTTTTCATCTATAATATCTGACAACACTTGCAAAAGTCCCTGTGCAGATGTTGTGCTTGAATAATCTGTTTTCTCACCACACTTCAGATGCTCAATATATGGGACCTTTAAAAGTTTCAGAAATGCCAGTAATGACTGGTATTTATGCAGAGACAGACTTTCCTGGCAGAGCCAAAATACAGCCTTCATGGCAATTTGAACAGCTTCTTCTTTTGAAAAAGCTTTTTCTAAAGACTCTCCTCTCCCCAACACACTCAGCAAAGAAGAACTCCCATCTGCTTTTTCTACCTATTTTTCGGACAAAATCCAAACTCTGCGCGACACACTCGACACCCTGCCTTCTCCGCCTTGCCCTCCCGACCCCACCTTTTCCGGCACTCCCCGCTCGTCCTTCCGACCCGTCTCTCAGGATGAAGTACTCAAGACCATAAAGTCCATGCCCTTCAAAACCTGCGAGCTAGACCCCCTCCCAGCTTCTCTCTACCTTGACGGACTTCCAAAACTTCTGCCCTTCATTACCGACATCATCAACACATCTCTAGAAAACGGCTCCGTCCCCGATATCTTCAAGTCCGCCATCATCCGTCCTCTCCTCAAAAAACACAACCTCGACCCAAACGAACTCAAGAACTATCGCCCAGTCTCCAATCTCTCTTTCCTGTCCAAGCTTCTTGAGAAGGTTGTTCTCAACCAGCTCAACCTCCACCTCGCCGACAACAACCTCCTCAGTCCTTTCCAGTCTGCCTATCGCAAACATCACAGCACTGAAACAGCCCTTCTACATATCTTAAACGATCTGCTTCTCTCCACCGACTCAGGCAACATCTCTCTTCTTACACTACTTGATCTCTCTGCCGCCTTTGACACTATCCTCCTCCACCGACTGCACCACTGCTCACTCCTGGTTTCTCTCTTACCTCTCCGACAGACAGCAGTCCGTCACCATCAACGGCGTCTCTTCCAACCCAGTCACGCTCTCCTGCGGAGTTCCACAAGGGTCCGTCCTGGGCCCGGTCCTTTTCACACTCTTACACCTCTCCTCTGTCCAACATCATCCAGTCTCACCGCATACACCACCACCTCTATGCTGACGACTCACAACTGCTAGACAAAGACAAACTCGACAACACTCAGTCACTACTGACTCGCACGGCTGACTGCTACGAAGACGTGAAAAACTGGATGACAGCAAACAAGCTAAAACTGAACGACGACAAAACGGAAGCCATGCTGGTAGGCACTCGCCAGAAACTCTCCCAGCTCCCTCCCTCTCTCCACCTTCAACTCGATAGCACCCCCATCTCCCTCTCTGACTCGGCCAAGAACCTCGGCGTTATCCTCGATTCCTCTCTGTCCATGACTGGCTTCGTCTCCGCCACGGCCCAGGCATGCTATTTCCACCTCGGCCGCATCAGTCAGATCAGAAAATACCTCACTACCAAAGCTGCCACCAAACTTGCTGTCTCTCTCATCTTATCTCGCATCGACTACTGCAACTCTCTCCTTTCCGGCCTCCCTCACTCCACCATTTTCACTCTCCAACGCGTTCAGAACAATGCTGCCCGCCTCGTCCTCAGAAAGAAAAAATCTGACCACGTCACACCCCTGCTCAAACTCCTTCACTGGCTCCCCATCCCCCAACGCATCCAATACAAAATTCTGTCTCTCTGCTACAAATCCCTGAACAACTGCGCTCCTGCCTATCTCTTCCAACTTACTTCACCCCTACACACCTTCCCGCTCCCTCCGCTCTGCCTCTGACCCTCTCCGCCTCCATATCCCTCGCACCAAACTTAACACTTTCGGCCCCCGCTCCTTCTCCGTCCACGGTCCATCCACCTGGAACACTCTCCCACTCTCTCTCCATCAGAAACACTCTCTCTCCTCCTTCCAGTCCGCCCTCAAAACTCACCTCTTTCAACAGTTTTAGCACTATATCACCACACTCCCCACCCCAAGCTGACCGTCGTAATGTATTCCACTGTTTGTGTACATGAGTCATTGTTTAAAGCGTGCGCATGCATCCGCGAGTTGTGAGTGCGCGTTTAGAGTTATAATTATTATAAGATAAGCGCATTATAAATACCGTAATTATTATTATTATTATTATGCAGCTGCCATCTTTTTTCCATTCCTCTGGCACTGCCATGGCTCGCTGATGTTCACTACCGTTCACGTGTCTGGTCAGAGTGCTCGTTCGGAAGTTAGATGCTCCTTGGGCCATTGTGTTATTGAACTTGAGCGATCTGCAGTCTTTGCAAAACATAACCCCGTTCTCATACATGAGCCAGGGATATGTATGCAGCCAACCCATTTGAAAGTTTCGTTTCTGGTCTTCGTGACTTGAACTTGTATACGACCCTACCTTCAGGTTACCCGGTACAGATGATGGCCCTGAATCCAGAAGCAGACGACGAAGAACACGAGGCCGTCTCACTTTCAGGCACAGAGCTTACTGCTGTTCTTTTTTGCGTAAAAGCAAATAGTGTCTGCAGGCTTATTTTTTTGGGGGGAGGCAGTTTTTTAGGGACAGAGAAACTGGATTTGTTGGTTTTGTATATCTAACAAGGAGACAATCCTTTTTTCAAAGTGAAACGTTTTCTATGAATTAGGTCGGCTTATACTCTAGAACAATGGTTCTCATTGGTCGAATAATTAATGAGTGAACCAATTGTAGGCTAGAATCTATGTTTCGTAGCGTGATGACCCTTGACACATTCCTAAAGCAATCACACCGAAACGGCACCGATCGTATTGTCAGTGTAACTTTTTCAGTTTCATTCTAAGCCAGTTGTGGTTAGCTGGTTTGTTTCAAGCATCAAGTATAGAGTTGTGCAAGAAATAAACACACCGCTGGTGTGCGTGCACGTAAAAACGATGCGCCCGATGTCGCACACCCCAGAAAAGCAATAGGCCAACATGAGACTCAATGCATCAATTGGCGCGGGGCACGTTCCAAAAATGAACCCTGTGAAAGGATTTTCTTTTAGTTCTTTTCTTCACAAATTCACTGCAACGTGCATTCCAGTTGTTTAGTGAAACTTTCATCTGGCACTTTCGAGCCTGCACTAAAGGGAAAAAACAAAAACAAAAAACTTTGTACAGTGCTTGTAAGAACCCCCATAAGATTTTCTATGGCTCAGTTTTATGGGCCCCTTCACGACAGTAATGTAACAATTCAACTCCTTCTTCTTCTGCGTTTCAGTTGTCTGGTCATGCCTAGATTTTCAGTCTCGTAGGATGTTTGAAGTCTGCGGTCACATTTAGGCTGGTAGTGGTATCCCACAGCTTCTCTTGGACATCTGCTCCTTGGGGCCATGTTGATATCCAAAGTGTGTGGTGTAGTAGGCAATGCTGCAGGACGTGCTTTGCATGTGGTGGGCCCGAAAGAGTCTTAGGGCCTGGTGCTGTCCCCACCTTGCTGTCCATGGGGGCAGCACCATCACAAAAATTGATGTTGGCATGACCATACTTGTAGATGCATAGTGTCCAATTAGTTCACGCTATTTCTAGCTGGCACTGCTGTCTTCGATGGATGAGGTTTCTGTAGGGGTTGGCCTCACCCTTAGCTCCAGGCTGAAGCGCCCTATCCTGGGAGCACAGGAGGGAATTTGTTAGGATCCCATCCCAAGTCATGGCTACCGACCAAGGCTGATGAGTCCAGTCTACCCAAACTCTTGTAAGGAGTTGCACCTAGAGTGGCTGCCTACCAAGGCTGCTGAACCCACTTGGCCTGTGGTTGATTTTCTGTCTACTTCCCTAACCTTTGCGTCTCCTGAGGCACCCAAACGGCAATGGGGCTATTTGCCCATCGCTGGGGCTCTGGTTCATGGGCACCAGGGTGTGTCCACACACTGGTGGGCCTGCATGCCACTTCTCTGGGAGCCAGACCTCCACCGAATCCTCTGTAGTTCAGCCTGAGCCGGTAAGGTGCTCAATTACCATGTGTCGCTGCGAGGAGGCAGTACATGAGGCTTGTTGCTGGAGAGGCTGTGTACTTGTAGGGAGAGACTGACACATTCCGCTTCCCTTTTTGCAATACTGCTAGCCAGCAGTGGAAGCTGAGAGCGACAAGCACAGACACTATGCTACCACACTAAACGCATCACAAAAACCATTTGACACACTAACAATACCGAGGTTGCGTTCCCCCATACTAGTGTGATTTTTAGTGCGAGAGGTTAAAAAGCACAGTGGGCTGTGGGCAAGGACAGCATGTCACTATGGATGATTGGCAGTGTGAACTAGAAAACTTTACAGAAACAAATTATTTTTGTGAAATCGCCCAATATTTGCAGAGTTTACATGAATAAAATACTGTTCGTATAACAAAGTGGAATAATTATACTAACTATTGAAACAACATGGCAAGTGACATGGCAGGGCATTTTCCGTAGCCACTTCAACTGGCTTCATTGCCAGATGCATTTTTAATTTATGTTGAGAGATCTTTTTCCTCAGCATTATTTCCACAAATATAGACCCAAAAATTGAATAGTGACAACTGTGTGTCCAGGCAGCAATCGTCAACAGTTTTTTGTCGATCTGAACTTAAAATTTGCCGAATATTGCATGTAATTCACAGCAGAACATTGTCGGCTAAGCGTAACAGCTAACCGAGTTGCCCACAGTTCGTGGCCTGCTGAGTCTAGTCTCGGCGCAAAGTCATGTAACCTAGCAAACGGTCTTGCGCTTCTCAGAAACTAGCAACCAGCCTATTCAACAATAATGACAATAAATCTAGGAGTTGAATGACATACACAACACAAATCCTACGTACTCTCTGTAATACTGATGGAGACGCTTGTGCATTCACCTAGCTTGTAAATACAGCACACTTCTGGCAATATACATGATCTATCTGACAAAGTTAATATTATAAGGAACCTTGGCACTATGAGAATTTCCTGTTTATTATGTGTAGTTGGTCCATTTTATGCTTGTGAAATAGTGTGGCATGAGGTATTAAGATGAAGTAATGTGTCACTTTGCGTTCTGAAAAACGTTTTTATAATGTATGATACTTTGATAGTGAAGTGGAACATGGACACGTGCAAGTATTTTGATGTAAGTGGTGTAATTGACCTTATCTATGATGTTTTTTTTAAAAATCCCATTAACTCTTTCACTGCCATAGGCGACTTTAGTCAACCTACCTGTAGAACATCACGGGTGACTATAGTTGACAGGGAGGGGCCATATTTCCTACAGTACAATGTTTCTACTAGCATAGCACTTCACCCCTGATACATTTTACAGTGGTACAACCCAATATGTAGTGGGAGTTTCCCTTCATAGTGGGTCGAGCATACAAAAATGTTTTTAAATGCACTTTCACTGTACCAGAGGTTTTTGGCCTTGCTTTCAAAGATGGATATAGCGAAAGGGGCTGAAAATTATTTTAACGGAGGCCTTGATGATTCTGTTGATGAAGACTGGTCGCCAGAACCAGACAGTTCCGAGTCCTTGAACGGATGCAGTAAAGTGTTTTGCTTTTTCACTGACCCTGTTTATGTCATATGCACTCCACGTGTATTGTAAACATTGTAAAGGTTGTCTGTGTAATCAATCAGTCAAAGTTACAATATATTTTCATTTCCATAAAGTTAACATCTGCCCCCAAACACATAAAATTTGAAGTAAATAGCTGGAATAGTTTCTGAGATCACAAGCAATTAAAGAGACCACTGTACAGCAGTTCACAGAGCTGAAAAAAAATTGGTGCTGGGAACAACAATTTCTATATAAATGTGGCTGTGAAATAATTAATGGCGTGTGTTTCTAAGACTCCTGCTTTCCATACTCATTTAAAATGCTTTGAAAAAAGTGCAGACTTCAGTACACGTTTGAGGGGTGCTTCTACCATGCATCTTCTTCATACTGTGTGAAAATCAGACTTCTAATATTTTAACCTTGTCCACAAGTTGACTGGATTAACTCTTTGTCCACTAAGTAAATTTTCTGTATTCATGTACTTTGCCACTAAGTAATTTTGTTAAGAATTCATTTCAGGATCTGGTGTGCATGCCAAGTAACGGCTTGTAACGACACATTCAGCACTTGGAAACATGGCCAAGCACACACACTGAAAGCGAACCTTGCCATCCATAGTGTGCTATGGGAAGTTGTCTTGTGGTGGACGGAGCCGCCAGCAAGGCCCTGAAAAGAACAGCCACCTCTTAACAGCCACTCAAACCGGAAGCGTCCAATAGTAGTATGTTTCCCAGCTTATGCCAAAACCGCGTTAACACTTCGTCACTTGTACTCTCAGCATTCATATTCATTGGTGCAGACAGAAGCACCCCTACACTGAGACTCTACTTCTACCACCCAAGATCTGAATAATAAATGCACTTTTTTTTTCTTCGCAATTTCACCTATACCACTTGGCGACCAGTCATTGCAACATTTTGGTGTTTTAACCTAAGCTGGACGTGATAGGGCCATATAAAAAAAATTATAAATGTGTTCAGGAAGCATTTCCATATGCAAAAATGATGGGCATTAGAGGGCACAACACATCGTTTTGTCCATCAGACAGTATTGTCTGAAGCATCCCTACACTGAGAACCCATGAAGTGGTGATTCATCCTTAAAAAAAGGTGAAACACCCCTACACTGAGAAACCGCAAACTATGATGGATAGCATAGGGCCATATATATATATAACAGTTATGAATGTGTTCAGGAAGCATTTCCATATTCAAAAAGGATGGGCATTAGAGGCACAACACATCGTTTTGCCATCGGAAGGTATTGGCTGAAACACCCCCACACTGTCTGAGAAGCCGCTTGGCGGCCAGTCCTTATGACATTTTTGGTCTTTTATCTTTGATGGACATCATAGGGCCATATAAAACAGTTATGAATGTGTTCAGGAAACACTGAGAACCCATGAAGTGGTGATTCATCCTTAAAAAGTGAAATATTATCGGACTTTTAGCATACGCTGGACGGGATATGGCGATGTAAAATTGTTACGAATGTGTTCAGGAAGCATTTTCATATTAAAAAATGATGGGCATTAGAGGGCACACCGCATTGTTTTGCCATCAGACGGTATTAGCTGAAGTACCTCTACAATGTCTGAGAAGACGCTTAGCGGGCCAGTCCTTACAACATTTTTGGTCTTTTAACCTATGCTGGACGGGATAGGGCCATATAAAACATTATGAATGTGTTGAGGAAGCATTTTCTTATAAAAAAAAAATGATGGGCAGTACAGGGCACAATGCATAGTTTTGCCATCAGGCGGTATTGGCTGAAGCACCCCTACACTGTCTGAGAAGCTGCTTGGCGGCCAGTCCTTGCAACATTTTTGAGCTGTTAACCTATGAAGGATGGCATATAACCACATAAAACTATTATGAATGTGTTCAGGAAGCATTTCATCAACGCATCTCTAGAAAACGGCTCCGTCCCCGATATCTTCAAGTCCGCCGTCGTCCGTCCTCTCCTCAAAAAACACAACCTCGACCCAAACGAACTCAAGAACTATCGCCCAGTCTCCAATCTCTCTTTCCTGTCCAAGCTTCTTGAGAAGGTTGTTCTCAACCAGCTCAACCTCCACCTCACCGACAACAACCTCCTCAGTCTATTCCAGTCTGCCTATCGCAAACATCACAGCACTGAAACAGCCCTTCTACATATCTTAAACGACCTGCTTATCTCCACCGACTCGGGCAACATCTCTCTTCTTACTCTACTCGATCTCTCTGCCGCCTTTGACACTATAGACCACTCTATCCTCCTCCACCGACTCCACCACTCCTTCGGCATCACTGACTCTGCTCACTCCTGGTTTCTCTCCTACCTCTCCGACAGACAGCAGTCCGTCACCATCAACGGCGTCTCTTCCAACCCAGTCACGCTCTCCTGCGGAGTTCCACAGGGGTCTGTCCTGGGCCCGGTCCTTTTCACACTCTACACCTCTCCTCTGTCCAACATCATCCAGTCTCACCGCATACACCACCACCTCTACGCTGACGACTCACAACTGCTAGACAAAGACAAACTCGACAACACTCAGTCACTACTGACTCGCACGGCTGACTGCTACGAAGACGTGAAAAACTGGATGACAGCAAACAAGCTAAAACTGAACGACGACAAAACGGAAGCCATGCTGGTAGGCACTCGCCAGAAACTCTCCCAGCTCCCTCCCTCTCTCCACCTTCAACGCGATAGCACCCCCATCTCCCTCTCTGACTCGGCCAAGAACCTCGGCGTTATCCTCGATTCCTCTATGTCCATGACCAGCTTCGTCTCCGCCACGGGCCAGGCATGTTATTTCCACCTCCGCCGCATCAGTCAGATCAGAAAATACCTCACTACCAAAGCTGCCACCAAACTTGCTGTCTCTCTCATCTTATCTCGCATCGACTACTGCAACTCTCTCCTTTCCGGCCTCCCTCACTCCACCATTTTCACTCTCCAACGCGTTCAGAACAATGCTGCCCGCCTCGTCCTCAGAAAGAAAAAATCCGACCACGTCGCACCCCTGCTCAAACTCCTTCACTGGCTCCCCATCCCCCAACGCATCCAATACAAAATTCTGTCTCTCTGCTACAAATCCCTGAACAACTGCGCTCCTGCCTATCTCTCCAACTTACTTCACCCCTACACACCTTCCCGCTCCCTCTGCTCTGCCTCTGACCCTCTCCGCCTCCACATCCCTCGCACCAAGCTTAACACTTTTGGCCCCCGCTCCTTCTCCGTCTACGGTCCATCCACCTGGAACACTCTCCCACTCTCTCTCCGTCAGAAAGACTCTCTCTCCTCCTTCCAGTCCGCCCTCAAAACTCACCTCTTTCAACAATTTTAGCACTATATCACCACACTCCCCACCCCAAGCTGACCGTCATAATGTATTCCACTGTTTGTGGTACGCAATTCATTGTCTAAAGCGTGCGCATGCGTGCGCGAGTTGTGAGTGCGCGCTTAGAGTTATAATTATTATAAGATAAGCGCATTATAAATACCGTAATTATTATTATTATTATTATTTCCATATTAAAATATGATCGGCATTATAGGGCACAACACATCGTTTTGTCCATCAGACAATATGAACTGAAGAACCCATACACTGCGAACACATAAAACGGCGATTCACCCTTAAAAAGTGAAACATAATTGTGACCCGCCACCACAAAATGAGTCTTAAGTCACTTTTTGGACATTTTGAGATATTGAAATCAGCAGAAACTAGAAAGAAAACCCTTTTCAATGGTGCCAATAACATGTGAATCAGACGATTGGTCACTGAGATATGGTTTATAGAAACTGGGGACCCCACACATGTACCCGACCACGCCACCCGACAATTTTCAAAATGAGTCTAAAGTCACTTTTTGGACATATTGAGATATTGATATCAGCAGAAACTAGAAAGAAAACCCTTTTTAATGGTGCGAATAACATGTGAATCGGACGATTGGTCACCGAGTTATGGTTTTTAGAAACTGGGGACCCCGCACATGTACCCGACTATGCCACCCGACAATTTTCACCAATAGCGGGAAATCGGGTCAGGGACATTACGACTCATTTCGTGGTGGCGGGTCACAATTGGTCTTTTAGCATACGCCGGATGGGATATGGCGATATAAAAATGTTACGAATGTGTTCAGAAAGCATTTCCATATCATAAATGATGGGTATTAGAGGGCACAACGCATCGCTTTGCCATCAGACATTGGCTGAAACCGCCCTACACTGTATATGAATTAGAGGGCACAATGCATGGTTTTGCCACCAAACGGTATTGGCTGAAGCACCCCCACACTGAGAACCGCTTGGCGGCCAGTCCATACAACATTTTTGGTCTTTTAACCTATGATGGACGGCAAAGGGGCATATAAAACGTTTATAAATGTGTTCAGGAAGCATTTCCATAGTAAAAAATGATGGGCATTAGATTGCAAAACGCATCGTTTGGCCATCAGACGGTATTGGCTGAACCACCCCCACACTGTCTGAGAAGCCACTTGGCATCCAGTCCTTACATTTTAGGTCTTTTAACCTATGATGGACGGCATAGGGCCATATAAAACAGTTATGAATGTGTTCAGGAAGCATTTCCATATTAAAAAATGATTGGCATTAGAAGGCACAACGCATTATTTTGCCATCAGAGAGTATTGGCTGAAGAACTCCTACACTGAGAAGCCGCAAGGCGGCCAATCATTCCTTCATAAGTGGAACATTTTTTATCTCTTAAACGATGATGGATGGCATAGGGCCATATAAAACAGTTATGAATTTGTTCAGGCAGCATTTCCATATTCAAAAATGATAGGCATTAGAGGGCACCACACCTAGTTTTGCCATCAGACAGTATTGGCCGAAGCACCCTTGCACTGTCTGAGAAGCCGCTTTATCGAGCCATTGATTGCAACATTTTTTTTTTATCTATTAACCTATGCTGGACTGCATAGGGCCATATAAAACAGTTATGAATGTGTTCAGGAAGCATTTCCATATTAATAAAGGATGGGCATTAGAGGGCACAACGCATCGTTTATATAATCTTTTTTTAAAAATTTCTACTTTGTTGATTTTTAAAGATGTTTGTTTGTTTGTTGTGTTTACTGACAAACTTCATGATTCTGATCCCAATATTTATCCCAATTTATTTTATTTTGTCCGTGTTGGTAAACCATACCGTGGCTACAAAGATTAGTGGCTGCTCTCTGCTGGCTGCAAAGATGCTGCTCTTTGCTGGTCCATGCAGCCAGCTTTGGGCTAAGAGATGGGAACTCCTAACACGCTGAGTGTGTTATGCATCACATGTAACACACTCAGGGTGATATATATGTCTCCCACACAACACACACTGCTCTAAATGACATCATGTGCTTTGGGTCAACACATACACACTGTTAGTAAAGTTTGATGTCATATGTTTATGTTGCTGAGGAATCATCTTCATGACATTTTGTCTGAACTGCCCAGTGGAAATCAGTCTAAATTGCAATATGTTCTTGACTTCACTTATATACGACTCTCAAAAGGTGCCATGCAGACACTCTAAAACTAAACACGTTCTGAAAACAACATGACAAGATTTTCTGAGTTTCTTTTCTATTTGGCTTCTTCACAGTTTTGTTGAATTTTTACAAATATTCTGAGTGGTTTATGAGAAACTGAGATTTTAAAGCTAGAAGTGTAAAATGTGTCTCTTGTGACATGTAACAACAATTTTTTTCATAATTTTTTTTGCCTAAACTATAGGTTAGATTATAAATACCTGTAATCGATTAAAGCGATTCCTTTAGGTAGCCTTGCATAAAATATTTCTGCATACCTAAGAAAAAATTACCTAATTATATGCCGGTTTGCATCTGCCACAAGTGACACCTTTTTTCTGTCACACATTTTGCTGTCACAAAAGCAGCATCGTAATATTCAGAGTTGGTCTACGTTGATAAGGCGGTGTAAAAATTAAGATTAAAATTTAAACTAAAAAAAAAACAACTAAGAGAACTTTTTCACATCAGTATCTTACTTGTAACAAAAGATATGATGTGTGACAAAAGCTGACTCATCAGTGTCACTAGTAACATGTGATGCCCAACAAACATGGATCAAACACAATATTTTGATCTCATTGAAACGGATTCATTGTGCACTACTGAAGCAAATTTATACAAAAGTTTCAGTGTAGATGTGGAAAAAAAAAATGATCATGAGCAGAGATGATATAACAATGTCACACATGACTCAGTTGAGCAGTGGCACTAAGTTAGTTTTAACTTGTCACTGGAAACACAGTCTGTGTCAACTTGCTTGACTTTTTTTTCAAAAAGTATTTTATTTCCCTTTTAGCTGTTATCCAAAGCACATTAAGTTATTCAGGATGCAAGATTACTCACAGTAGTCTTAGTAGAAAACCTGGTGAGAAAGTACAGCTGCTTATGTGACAATAAATCTTCAATAGCACCACAACCACCACCACAACAAGAAGAAAAAGGCACAAGTTGAATTTGCTTTCAATTTTATTTTATGATTAAAAAGGTAAAAAGAAATTACTGTATGTTCCAGTGGTAGGCAGATAAAGACCGCGAGATGCAGTCAGAAAATGCCTTGCAAGTAAACCCTGAATCTCAAGTCAAGAATATCTTACAATGATAATGTGAAATAAATTTCAGCAAACCATAACTGTGAAAACATTTGTCACAAAAGGCACTGTTAAGCACACAAAAATATCGTTTTCTTTGTTGTGTGATTCATCAATGGCCAGTTGCACAAATGGGCTCATTGACTATAAGACTGCTGTCATAAATAGCTCAGCTGATATGGTCTTGTTTTTATTTACCAGAAA